>JAUMJL010001588.1:0-81755 GCA_033558185.1 Dromococcyx pavoninus | reverse complement strand
GGGCTGGCCCGCTCCGCCCTGGGCTGATCGCACCCTGCCCCCCGGCTGCCCAGCTCCGCCCCCAGGCTGGCCACGCACCATCTGCCACGCACCATCCCTCGATGGCCCCGCCCCCTGTCAGGTCCTCGCCCTTGGGGCAGACACGATGGTAGCGCTGGCGCAGGGCATCCCCCAGGGTGTTGTGTTCAGGGGCGGTCTGGCCTTGTTGTTCTGCCACTCTGGTGGTGGTGGCAGCTGGTATGGCTGCCTGGTCTTCGGGGCTCTGCTTCGTTCCCCTGTGCAGAGCCTCTTTCTCTTGTGGAGAGGAGTCACGCTGCAGGTGCTCCTGCTTCCCCGGCTCTCCGCCCTGGTTGAGTGTCTCTGTTGTAGGTGGTGTCCTGGCTCCTTACAGCCTCTCCCTCCTGGGCCTCCACAGAGCTTGTCTGTCGTTCTCTCTGTTGGGCCCCACGGTGCTCTCTTGACTTCTCCTCGCCAGTAAGAGTCCACCTGCACTCTCTCCTGCTGCCTCTCTCCAGAGTCTTGGCCCCTGAGCTGCCATAGCTTCTGGCTCTGCTGCCTCTTTCCACAAATGCTCCCGTGTGGCTCCAAGGTACTGCTTACCCATTGCTCATCTGTTGTTTTGTGGCTCTGCATTGTAGTCCTGTCAGACAGACAAGGGCTCTGGATCGCTGCACTGCCAGCAGCCTTCTCAGTAACACTCTGGTTTTCCTTCCGTTGGAGTCCCCTTGTGTTCTCTTCCCTCTTGATGGCGTTCCTCCTTGGTGAGTTTTGCTTTGTACATGAAGGTAAATTCCCCCCTGCTGAGATCTGCTCTGGTAACATCCACTTGTCTGGAGTCTCTAAAAGAGACTTTGTAAAGTCTCATCATTAAAATTCATTGCCCAAGCTTCACAAACTTCACTTACATCAATAAAAAGAATTCCCTACACTGGAGCTTTTGGAGGAAGGACCTGGCTGGCAATTTCTGATTGCTGGCAGAGAGCTGGAGCTGTGCTTGGTGTCTCGTTCCCACAGGAGTTTTTTTCCTTGTGGTCAGCTGTAACGACTCCTTTCGTTCTGCCTGTGCTGTCCTTTCCCTTCTGGGGTGAATTCTGTCCTCTGGGCATGTTTATCTCTTCATTGTGCTGCAGGATCATCACCTCCAGTTAAATTTTCAGTGGATTGTCAGAAAACTTCTCTGATCTTTCCCAGGTCAATGCAGAAAACAGTGGGAATGCTGTGTCAAGCTCTAGAGTGAGCTGAACCTCTCCAGCCAGCATCTTGGCTGGTGGACCTGTTGGTTCAGGTTTCTCTGCACCAACCTTCTCTAATTAAACCAGCCACACTTAATAATTTGTGGACAGATGTAGATAAGTTTTTTTAATTTAATTTATATTTGCAGTTATTATAAGTAATTATTGAAGCTGATTTTCCTCTTACCCTTTCTTTGATTTCCCTTTTCCTTTACATATGAATTGCCTTGTAAGTGTTCCCCACCTATTTGTGTCCCATTCACACTATCTCTTAACCCAGTTTCTGAAATCACCTCCTTTAGCATTTAGTAGGGGGTAAAATACCTCCACAGTTAAAGAGTAAGGTGGAAGGAAGCAAAAATGGAAGCCCTTCTGGTTGTCTTTATTCCAAGCTCATTGCTTATGAAGGCTGTAGTTGTCTGTGGTTGTGCATGGTGTCCATGTCAATTGTTTAACTTGATGCAATGGTTATTTTACCATCACTCTGTCTGTCCGGTGAGGTGTTAGTTTTCTTTTTCAATTAAAAACTAGGAACTTTGATAACATTTTTATATTCTTCAATCTTACTACGTATCTCAGACTGAAGCTAGAGCAAATGGCTGGGAAGTGGTTGGCATAATTGTGACAAATCTGATTATGCATTTAAGTTTTGGCACGTCAGATCCCGCCTTAAATCATAATCACTGGTGATGATGGCTGGTAGCTTGCTTTCATTTGCTCATCTCCCAGGTGTATAGGAGCAAAGTAATGTGGGTTTTTGTAGTTGCAGCGTAAATCACTACTTCTGTGTATTGCTTGCTGGTTCTGACTTGGGCATGAGACTTCCTTGCATGCTGTAACCTTTTTTAGCCTGGAAAGATGGGCTGAGCTCACTAACTGACCACATTCTGTAGACTCAGCTGTTGGGAAAAACACTTTGTCCAACTGTCAGTATGAAAATATTAATTATATTTCTCATTATCTTCCAGTCCTTGACAATTCAGGATGATGTTACGCAATAGGAAAACCCATAGTAAACACACAGTTTGAATAACATTTTTTTTGTTTTCCCCAAAACACGGGGAAAGCATCTTTTTTTTTTTTTTAGAATGTTGGGCAAAACCTGCAGCTGATGTGTCCACATGTGGACTAGGAGCAGGGAGTTGTGAAGAGCCTGATGTGAGATTTAGTAATGGTCGTTTGGGAGCCACTTGTTAGTCTTGAGTTCGAGTATTTATTGTCACAAAAACAAGTACATGGAAGTAGATTTACTGACCTGTTCTTATATGGTTGAAATGTCTACAGTGCTGTAACTGCCTCCTTGAAGCCACAGATTTAGTCTGCTTGCATCAGCAATGGCAAGTCATAGAATCATAGAATGGTTTGGGTTGGAAGGGACCTTAAAGCCCACCCAGTTCCACTCCCTGCCCCCCTCAAAGCCCCATCCAACCTGGCCTTGAACACCTCCAGGGATGGGGCAGCCACAGCTTCTCTGGGCAACCTGGGCCAGGGCCTCCCCACCCTAACAGGAAAACATTTCTTCTTAAGATCTGATCTCAATCTTCCCTCTTTCAGCTGAAAACCATTCCCTCTCTGTCCTGTCCCTGCATTCCCTGATCCAGAACCCCTCCCCACCTTTCCTAGAGCCCCTTTCAGTACTGGGAGGCTGCTGTAAGGCCTCCCTGGAGCCTTCTTGTCTCCAGGCTGAACAACCCCAACTCTCTCAGCCTGTCCATTGACACTTCTGCCACACCTGGCATTGAGGTGGTTTGGACTCACACCATCAGCAGTTACATAGCACTCAGTGTGTTTAATACGATTGACATGAACGGTTTGCTTTCAGTGCCAGAGGTTTGTGGTTTCCAGCGCATTTATTCTTGATGATCTTAAATACAGAAAATTGGTGATATGAATACCGTAATGCCTAAGGAACCTCCTGGGGTTTATGAAGTAATTAGTTGGCTTTAACATTTATGGCACTTGTGCAAGCCTTAAATGTCCCTTATTACCACCCTGGAAGCAAAAATGCCCTACAGAAATACTGTGTTATCACACTTTGAGTATCTTCATACTTCAGGAATGTATTTCAGAATTCTAAAAGAGACTTTGTAAAGTCTCATTGTCATTAAAATTCATTGCCCAAGCTTCACAAACTTCACTTACATCAATAAAAAATTCCCTACACTGGGGCTTTTTGAAGGAAGGACCTAGCTGGCAATTTCTGGCTTGTTTGTGTCACTCTATCATAGTTCCACATCTAACCAGGCATGACTTTAATTTTCTGTCAGGGACACGAACTGCATTAGTCAGGCTTCATAGGCTGCTGCCCTTCAGGGCAATATTAAATGTGCTATTAGTAAATGCTGCACATGGAATCTGGAGCTGTTAAACAGAACTTCTTCTTTCTTGTTTCTGTTTTTTGAAGCGCTCAGACACCTGCCATTAATTGTGTCCCATCAGTGGGGTGCACTGTACAATGGGGGAAACTCCCACCTGCTGTGGCAGCAGCTGAGCTGTTGCCTCTGGACGGAGTCGGATGCAGGGCAGGGCTGCGATCCTTCTGCCAGCAGTAGGAACTTATTCCCCAGCTTGTCCTAACACCTTCAGAAAGGGGCCACGGATTAATACCTGGGGAGGTTTTTGGTGGCAGCCTATGTTTGCTTATGCTGGTTGCACAATCAGGACAGTAATGATAAAGATTCTTTATGATCTGTGTGTCCAGTCTTTAATTGAAAAGACTCGGTCATCGCTATTTTGTTTTCTTCGTGCCTACACAGTTCATTCTGGCATTCAAATATGTGTTTCAGGTGATGGGATAAGGAAAAGAAAACCTAATTCCAGAGTTTCCTCTGCTACACAACAGTTTAACAGAACTTAAATTTTACTGCTGAATATTCCTCCTTGGGCAGCTCTGGAAGCAATCGGCAGCACACCAGGACTAACAAACCTGAGCTTTTTTTCTAGGCTATGGCAAGTAATGAGGATGCCTGGCCAGCAGCTTGGCACCTCAGGCAATGGCCCCGTGACATTTGTGCATGCAGAGCTCTGGTTATGTCTCTGAACTTCCATCAGCTACGTTTTTTTTCCTGGATTAGAGTCAGGATTTTTGATTGTTTTAGGAGAAATAGGTTCCAGACACCTGTGGCTGTTAGTGTGCCAACAGAGCAGATGAAACAGATCTGTTCAGTGAAAGGACTTGAGCTGCATCAAGAACAAATGGATGTGGCTCGTGGGCAGTGAGGGCTCTGGGTGAATGACATTAGGAACTTCCTGGTTTGATGCAGTATCGAGTTATGAAGGTTTTGCAGGTTTCTATTACTCACACGAGAAGTGTTTGGAATATCTTGACCACTGTGATTTATCCACAGAAATTATTACTATGTCCCAAGCACTGAGTTTTCCCTGCCCCTCGGAACTCATTCTGCTGGTGCATTTGCTCCTTGACTCTGTGCGGTATTTAATTTTAAGATTTTAGGCTGAATTTGCAGGCCTGCCCTAAGGGATCTTTTTTGTAGTTCTAAAATGCACATGTATAACACAGAAATTTAGACTAAAATCATATCCTCTCTGAGGGACTGTTCCTTGCAGGAGTTTGTCAGAATCCTTTCATTGTTCCTTGCTTACCGAGCCTGCAAACAGAGAGCAAAGTGCAGCTGATATCAGCATTTTCTAGGGACTTGTGTCTCAGTACAGTATTCTGTTCTCATGCTTTAAAGAGAATAAAGCGAGTCATTGTCTTTACATCTCATATGATTTATTATAGACGTACAGTGCTCATGTTTTTCAAGGGGAAAAAAAAAAGACAGATCTTTTGTTCAGACTTGTGGCTTTGGTCTAGGAGGCTGGTTGGCAGTTTGCTTAACTAGGGAGGTGCTTTGATTTATTTTTTTAATCTATGTACTGAGAACACTTCAGCAGACAATGGAGCTCACGGGAGGTTTTGGACTCTTTGCTTTTATAGGTGTACTTCTGCTTTGGCGTCAAGGAGGAATAGACTCAGCAGTGACTTAGTCCATACGGATACATCAATGTTTTACTCTTCTACTGAAAAAAATGAGGCTTCTCTGCTCTGGGTGCGGATTGCTGGCTCCAATAAAAGAGTCTACCGGACATTTTTTCTTTAAGATGTCCATTTGTGAAGAGTGTAGAAAGGGAGTGTAGAAAGCTTCCTAGACTGACCGTGCAGTAAGATCTCCCACCCATTCTGCCATCAGCATTTGATACACTTTTTCATGAACCTTGTTCAACTTTTGCCATGAAGATGACAATGAGGAATTGTAGCAAGAAGTACAAGAAAAGGAAAATACAGTTTAGGAAACCCAAAGGCTGTGTTTGTAGGGGCAGGTATTGAGTTACTGTCAGGTGAGGATAGGGAGGAGTCCTGGGAGCAGCCGAAGCAGATGTAGATACGCTCGTGCATGAACTGAAAGTACTGATAACTCTCACTAGATGCTCCATGGTGACAGAAGTGATGAGGCACTCTGCAGAGGATAGAGGGAGAACAGGACCATTACCCACCTCCCTCAATAAACCTGTTTCTCTGTTCTAAGCCCCTTGCCCTCAGTGGCACCCCTTTGTGGGCGATGTTTAATGCCACCAACGAGTCTGCAGACTTGATGACCTACACATAACTGTCTTTTGTTATTCTTACTCCAAATCAAGACTGTCAGTAAGCTTTATAAGGTAGAAATGTTACAGCTTTTAGTTGTTTGAAATGCTGGGTGTGCTTGCTGTAGTACAGATGAGGGTGGCAATTACGGAGCTCACCAGATTCGCTCCTGAATCAAACTGTGTGGTCCATACAGGGAGAAATCCCTTCTGATGCTGTGCAGCTCCTAGAGTTTTCACAGACCATTAGGAAAACAGCTGTATGTATTTTTTCTCAGAATACCTCTATCATTTAGAGTTCTATGACACATATGATAATAATTGAATCTTAATTTCCTGACTGTAGTAAGTGCTAGGATCCAGTGCACAATTGGCTCCATGCATGAGTGTCAGTTAGAACTGCAGTGACCTCTGGAATGAATCTGTTTGAGATGAGGAGATCTGGGATTTTTCAGGTTGGTTGTATGCTGAAGTTCCTCTCTAGTGTGAGGAGGAGTTTTCTGCCAGATTATGGCAGGTTGTACAGGCAATACAGTGCAGCAGGAGTCACAGGATCATTAAGGTTGGAAAAGACCTCTAAGCTCATTCAGTCTGATGATCAGCCCAACCCCACCGTGCCTACTAAAGCCATGTCCCAAAGTGCCACAGCCACATGTTTTTTGAACACCTCCAGGAGAATCTACCACTGCCCTGGGCAGCCTCTGCCAGTGCTTCACCACTGCTTCAGTAAAGAAATTTTCCCTAATATCCAATCTAAACCTTCTCTGGTGCAACTTGAGGACATTTCCTCTTGACCTGTGTCTTGTTGCTTGGTTGAAGAGACCGGTATCTGCCTTGCTGCAACCTCCTTTCAGGCAGTTGTAGACAGTGATGAGGTCTCCCCTCAGCCTCCTTTTCTCTAGGCTAAATAACCCCAGGTGCCTCAGCTGCTCCTCCAAGACTTGTTCTCTCTTGGTTTTAAACTTTGTGAAGTGTAGGTCAGTATCTTCATTGTCTGAAAAAAAAAAGACGGTCAGTGAGGTGGTGTAATCTAACGTTACGTAGGGCAGAACGTGAGGAGCTATAGGAAGACTTTGTGCTTATTTGAATAGTTAATGTATGGAAGTAAAACTCTGCAGAAAACTGTCCTGGCTTTTCCACAATATAAGGAGCTGTGCTGGTTTTCACTACGCAGAAGCAAAATTTTGGAGTTTATAATAGATTTCAGCAGTAGCTTATCAAATAGAGGACAGGAAACGTTAGCTGCTGGTTTGTGTAGTGGCAGTGGTTTGCCTGTGCTTGGGATACCTATGGCACACAGTTCTCTGTTCCCCAGGACTTGGAGAGGACCTGGTAGGTCTTGGAGGGGGCCTTAGGCTGGTGACAGGGATGATGAAAAGCAGATTGACTGAGTGGGATGGGAAGGATAATTTAAAGCTGATGCTGGATGTTTACAGGGCCTGAAGTGGCATGAAGCAGCTGGACAGGAGCTGACTGTTCCCTGTCTCTTGCGATAGGCAGTTAATCTCTGAGGGTCTTGTTCAAGGATGCTGTGGCTGCAGAAAGCTGAAGAAAGGAAGAGAAGGAAAAAAAGCTAAAAAAAAAGCTGAAGAGGAAAAAAGAGGCTGAGCAAGTATTCAAGAATATTCAAGAGATACATTGAGAGTTACCAAAGGACAAATTATGCCAGGGTCGGGATATTCTTGCGACTGATAAGCGAGGGAATATTCTGTGCTGTGCCTCTTCCTTCAACATTTCCTTATAGGCACCGTTGGAGACAGGACACTGTGCTGAGTAGACCTGAGTGTGCTTTTTGTCGGGTGGCACCTTTGTGATACACCTCGCACAGCTCCTTCACACCACTGCATGGTGTTTTCTGTGTGCACTCCTTGTCGCTGACGTTGTCTCTGCCGCTGTGTAAACTGTTCCAGGCTCCCTCTGTAGGCAACAGAAAGCCATGGGTGAGGTGGGTTCGCTGCCAGAGTTACCTGAAGCTCTCTGCCCACTGAGAACAGACATATTTCCTTGCTGACTTGTAGTCCTCTGGCTGGGGGGGCAGCAGGCATTCCAGGTGCAGGGAATTCGATTTGATCTGTCACTGGTGTGAGCCTACAGCCCCCAGGCAGCTCTCAGGGTCATGGAACAGCTGAAGAAGCTGTTGCACGTTGCATTGATCTAAATCCAAGTATCTCCAGGGATGTTTTTTTTCCCCCCTAATACAATGTCTTTCAGTCATTAATAAGTATCTCTGGGTATTGCCATCAATGAATCTGCTTTGACCACCCGGTGATTTTTAGAGAAATGCTTCTAGATTTCGGCATGTACTATGCTTCTCTTGAATGATGGGACGTGTTTGTTATTCAGTGGTGATCCAGGTATAGGTATTTAGAATAGAATAATATAATTATGGAATGGGTTGGAAGGGACCATAAAGGCCATCCAGTTCCGACCCCCCGACCTGCCCAGCGTCATGGGCAGGGACATCTTCCACTGGATTAGGTTGTTCAAAGCCCCATCCAACCTGGCTTTGAACACCTCCAGGGATGAGACATCCATGACTTCTCTGGGCAACCTTCCTAACATATTACTCTTTTTTATTTTTCTCTCTCCACTGCAAGAATATCCATTTGGAATCAGTGTCTGTCATACCAGCAAGATCATTGGATTTTGTATGTTTGAATGAGGCCTTGTATTTTGCTTTAGAAATTTGCAACACACCTTAATTTGGGGGTGACTCAAACTGAGCACGGTTTGGAATTGAGATGAAACCTTTCATTGGAAGGAATTAAATCTGTCTTCTTGTCCTGCTGTTTCCCTGCACCTCAAGCTCAGCTCTCCCGCAGTCAGCACAATTCACCTGCGTTCTGCTCCCAGGTCATTCCCTGCCACCACCACCAGAACGCCATTTAGGTATGTTTGCTATAAACAATCTCCTTATCCGCTATTTGAGGCAGGCGTCAATAAATTAAATCCATGATTATCTATGATATCTGCTGTGTCTGTCAATTAAAACCCTACAATCTGTCATGAATGAACCATGTATGAAATTAGTACTGTGAGTTGGACCTTCCTGCTCAAATATCATAGAATCACAGAATCATAGAATGGTTTGGGTTGGAAGGGACCATGAAGGTCATCTGGTCCAACCCTCCTGCAGTCAGCAGGGACATTTTCCACTGAATCAGGTTGCTCAGAGCCCCATCCAACCTGGCCTTGAATGTTTCCAGGGGTGGGGCATCTACCACCTCCCTGGGCAACCTGGGCCAGTGTTTCACCACCCTCAGCATAAAACATTTCTTCCTAAGCTCAGTTCCAATAAATAGGTTGTATTTCATGCATGTTCTGAAATTGGGGAAATAAGAAATAGGGGAAATTATTTTCACTTCTTTATTTTGTGTCTCTGTAACTAGGAAATATAACACTACTTCATAATCTCGTCTCCAGACAGGATTTAAAGTAATTTGAATACATAAGCAATATTTTTCCCTATCTATTTGTTGAGAGAATGTGGTGATATGAACTGTGGATTGTAAATATTCTTCATTAATTCCTTAAAACTATGCTAGAAAAGTGATATTTTTGTAGCACTGAATTTAAGAATTCTGAATTGAAACTGTTACAGAATAAGTATTTCACCTTTTTCATGTAGATTGGCTTATTCCAGCATTGCCTCAGGGGGGAAGATTTAAGACACACTGTTTAATAGACTCTAGAAATATATTCCTTGAGCTCCTGTGAATGTGTGAGTGTTGAAAAACATAGGATAGGGAACAGTATATTTGTAACTAAAATTACTGGATAACTGTCCTGTTGCGGAAGTAAGAAGTGCTAAAAATTGACTCATGTTTTGTTAACCCTTATTTTTTTCTTCTGATATTTATCTTAGTAATGAAAAAAGCTTTCTTCTCCACCTACAATGTGAATATTTTGACGATAAATGCAGTTTTCTCTGCCTCTTGAAATGAACATGTGCTGTCTCAAACTTTACACATCTCACTTGTGTTTGTTCACCTGATTTCTTATGGTTTTTGTTAGATAACCTCCTGCTGTTCTAAGAAGAAATGTTTATTGATGTGTTAAACATCTCTTTCCTAACTTAATTTTGTATGAAAGTTTAGGAACACATCTCCTGGGGTGCCTTCTGTCCTGCTCTGGTATTGATGTGTCCATTAATGCCTGGAATCAGGGCGAGCTGCCCCCCCTGGAGGAGTCTGTGAACCCACCTGACTGTGAATTCCACCTTGAGAAACAAAACCTGGGGGGGGGGGGGGGTGTCCTCCCCTATCCTGTAATACTTTCTCAGTTTGCTCGTGGAGTGACAGCTCGCTGTTCGTGGTAGAAGAAAAGAGAGAGATCTGTTACTTGAAGTGACACTTGCAGGGAGCTGTGACACCTCACAAGAGCAGAGAAGTTACCACATCTAAAACTCCTCCAGGTTTTTCGGCAGCGAGCATGTGATGTGTCTGTAACTGCCTGGCCCCTTTGAACTTCTGTCTGCGTTACTTATGGTTCTTACTCAGTGCCCTACTGAAAACTGCAACAATGGACAGGTTGGGGCAAAAAGGTCCTTTTTTTTTTGATTCAGTGAGGTGCTGTGCGGCTGACCCCGTGCACGTGCCTGCAGTGTGGTCACCTTTATCATCTTTATCAATGATCTCGATGAAGGCATTGAGTGCACCCTTAGCAAGTTTGCAGATGACACCAAGCTGGGTGGCAGTGTTGATCTGCTTGAAGGAAGGGAGGCTTTGCAGATGGATCTGGACAGGATGGATCCGTGGGCTGAGACCAACGGGATGAGGTTCAGCAAGACCAAATGCAGAGTCCTGCACTTGGGACACAACAACCCCTTGCAGGGTTACAGGCTTGGGGAAGAGTGTCTGAAGAGCTGCCTGGAGGAGAAGGACCTGGGGGTGTTGGTTGGCAGGGGCTGAACATGAGCCAGCAGTGGCCCAGGGGGCCAAGAGGGCCAATGGCATCTTGGCCTGTATCAAAACCAGTGTGGCCTGCAGGACCAGGGAGGTGATTGTGCCCCTGTACTGGTGAGGCCACACCTCGAGTACTGGGGTGAGTTTTGGGCCCCTCACTACAAGAAAGACATTGAGGAGCTGGAGTGTGTGCAAAGAAGGTCAATGAGGCTGGTGAGGGGACTGGAGAATAAGCCCCAGGAAGAGAGACTGAGGGAATTGGGGTCATTTAGCTTAGGGAAGAGGAGGCTGAGGGGAGACCTCATCACTGTTCACAACTACCTGAAAAGAGGTTGTGACAGGGTGGGTGCTGCTCGTTTCTCGCAAGTGACAAGCGACAGGACGAGAGGGAATGGCTGCAAGTTGCACCAGGGCAGGTTTAGAGGGGACATTAGGAAGAATTTCTTCACTGAGAGAGTGCTCAGGGATTGAAACAGATTGCCCAGGGAGGTGGTGGAGTCTCCATCCCTGAAGGTGTTTAAAAGATGGGTAGATGAGTTTTTGAGGGATATGGTTTAGTAGGGAGACAGACACAGTTGGACTCGATGATCTCAGAGGTCTCTTCCAACCTTATGATTCTATGATTCTATGACCTCTATCTAAACCAGCTACCTTAGGGAGGCTCCGCAGTCAGCAAAAAGCTGACCATGCAGTGATGTTTGGCCACGCATAAGTCCTGCAGCCATGACTGAACTGCTTGTAAAAATGAGTCTAAAATAAAGGTTGTGTGTGAGTGCTTACAGTAGGGCAAGGCAGTACAGAAAAAAATCCTCTGTTAGTGCTTGCAAGCTTTTTATACTCTGCAGGTTTGAATGTGACTCCAAGGGGAGTCGTTTGTTTTTTTTTTACTCAAAACATTTCAGGAAATTTTCCATTCGTTTCCAGAGGATGTTTAGTGGTTTAGTAGGGAAACAGTCCCATCATTGAAAGGGAGATGAATATGGTGCCCTGGGTGACTGCAGACTTATTGGTAGCACTTACAGAAACAAAAGCACAAAGAGAAGGACTTTTTTCAGAAGACAGGAAACCAAGGCAACAGGAGCTTCAGGACTCAGAACAGCTTCAATGGGAGCTTTGTGATGTCTCTTGCACAGGAGCAGGTGTGTGTGTGTGGCACATATCCATATCCGGGGAACAACGGAAGGTGGGACAGGTTTGCAGAGCTGTGAACATGACAGACTTTGCTTATGGTCTACAAGTGCATACAGGGAGGAAAAGGTCCCTCAGGAACATTTTTGAAGAAAAGATTGCAATGGAAGGACATGCTTTAAGTGAATTCACTGCAGTGAACCAATTCTAGGGATAACTCTTAAGCTGGCAATGTGTGTTTGCAGCCCAGAAAGCCAACCGTATCCTGAGCTGCATCCAAAGCAGTGGTCCCAGCAGGGGGAGAGAGGGGATTTTCCCCCTCTGCTCCCCTCTGGTGAGACCCCACCTGGAGCTCTGCATCCATGTCTGAAGCCCTCAGCTCAGGAAGGACACGGAGCTGTTGGACTGAGTTCAGAGGAGGCCATAGAGATGATCCTAGGGCTGGAACAGCTCCCATATGAGGACAGGCTGAGAGTTGAGTTTTTCAGCCTGGAGAAGAGAAGGCTCCAGGGAGACCTTAGAGCAGCCTCCTAGTACTGAAAGGGGCTCCAGGAAAACTGGGGAAGGGCTCTTGATCAGGGAGTACAGGGATAGGATGAGGGAGAATGGTTTTCAGCTGAAAGAGAGGGCACTGAGATGAGATCTTGGGAAGAAATATTTTGCTGTGAGGGTGGGGAGGCCATGGCACAGGTTGTCCAGAGAAGTGGTGGCTGCTCCATCCCTGGAGGTGTTCAAGGCCAGGCTGGATGGGGCTTTGAGCCCCCTGAACCAGTGGGAGGTATCCCTGCCCATGGTGGGAGAGTGGAACTGGGTGGGCTTTAAGATCCCTTTCAACTCAAACCATTCTATGATTCTATGATTCTATAACCAGGCAGGATCCAAGCAGCCGTGTGTTGCCCAGCTTTCCCAGTGCCTCCCCTGAAATTGTGATCTGTGCAGAGACATCTAACCACTTAAAAAATGATTCCTATAACATTTTTCTCTAAACTCATGTGGAAGGGATGTTACAGCTAACAGGGAAATAACTTCATTACTTCACAAAAGCCCCACAACCTGAGTATGGGAGATCCACATCACAAATATGTTTCTTGAAATATTCCCTTTATATTATTTCACTGTTGAACTTTTTTTTGACTGTTTAAGCCACTATCTCTAAAAAGCTTTTGCTCCAAGTGCTAAGTTATCTTTAGACATAGTCCTTTAAGTCCAGTTTAATTATGGCTTTGAAAATACCTGAGCACAGGAATTGTCAAGGTTTTTGTTTGGCCTGAGAAGAAGAGCCTGTACTTCTCAGAGGTGATGGTGTGTTCGTTCAGAGCTGTCTTCACTGGAGTGCTTTTCCAATGTCCGCTTTTATACCAGAGTATTTGCAGCAGGATGGCAGTGTTTACTCCTCACTCTTAACGAAGCTGAGGCAATTCTGGTTTGCCTGTGGGATCAGCTGCACACCTGAAATTGGTCTGCGCTATTCTCTGCAGTTTATTGAGCCTAGAAGCTGTTGTATGAATAGAAGTTTAGAAGCCCGTGACTTCTGAGAGCTGCTCACAGAGAGGAGACACTGAGGGGGAGGTGATCTGAGCTATAACCTGTTCAGAAATATTCAGAAATATTGAAGTGTCTGGTGTTCAGTGTCGTGCAGATCTTCATGTTAGCTTCTAATAAAAAGCTTAAAATCCTTCAGTTCTGTAGTTATAGTGATAACCATCATTGAAGAAATAATTACAGTTGCATTTGTGTTTGCAGAGCACAATGATTCTCGGAGAGCCTCAAATTGCCTTTTCTTTTGAAAGACTTCTTGCCATTTGAAGAACTTCCCTGTCTTTGCAGAGGTCCTATCTTTGTAAAGAGTGAATTTGTTATGTTGCCTGTTGGACACTGCAGCAGTCGGAATGTGGGACAGATGCCAAGCAGGAGCTTTTCCTTAACAAACAGAACTCTTCGCATAGGCATTGATTCTGTGTTGCATTAGAAGTGCAAATCTCACCAATAAATTGAATCTGCTATTGTCACCTGCTGTAATAATTGCTGTAATGACAAGGAATAGAACAAATTGGGGAGGATATTGTGGTGACAAACAACTGACAATAGTATGATGAACTTAAAATGTAAAGGCTGTTAAATACATCTTCCTCAATAGTAAAGAGTCAGGCTACTAATCCAGCTTCCTTCATTCCCAGGCTAACAAAAATACTGGGAACAAGCAGCAAACTGGTGGTGATGAAACCAGAAGCAGAGCTACAGCTGTCTCTGAAAATATACCTGGAGGGCAGCTGGAACGACTTTCGGCGGGCAGATTTTGGATTATTTAAGGAACTGGTCAGGAAAGTACCCTGGGAAATAGTTCTTAGTAGCAAAGGGGTCCAGGAAGGCTGGATGCACTTCAAGAATGAAATGTTGAAGGTGCAGGAGTGGGCTGTCCCCATGTGCTGTAAGAAGAGTCGAAGGGGCAGACGGCCGGCCTGGATGAGTAGGGAGCTTCTGAAGGAACTAAGTAACAAAAAGAGGATGTATCGCCGTTGGAAAGAAGGGGACGTAAGCCACGTCATGTTCAAAGACGTTGTTAAGTCGTGTAGGAGGAAAATCAGGGAAGCAAAAGCCCAGTTGGAGCTCAAATTGGCCACTTCTGTAAAGGATAATAAGAAGAGTTTTTATAAATATATCAATGGCAGAAAGAAGGGCGGCAGCGACCTCCACTCCTTGTTGGATGTGGAGGGAAATATAGTAACCAAAGATGCAGAGAAGGCCGAGGTACTTAATGCCTTCTTTGCCTCAGTTTTCAACAGCAAGGATGTCAGCGTGCTTGACAGTTGGCCCTCTGAAGTGGTTGATGGGGGCAGGGTGAAATATGGCCCTCCTGCAATCCATGAGGAGAAAGTTAGAGACCTGCTGAGCCACTTGGACCCTCATAAGTCTATGGGGCCGGATGGGATCCATCCTAGGGTGTTGAGAGAGCTGGCGGATGAGCTTGCTAAGCCGCTCTCCATCATCTTTCAGCAGTCTTGGCTCACCGGAGAGGTCCCGGAAGACTGGAAGTTGGCCAATGTGAAGCCCATCCACAAGAAGGGCCGTAAGGATGATCCAGGTAATTACAGACCTGTCAGCCTGACCTCGGTCCCAGGTAAAATCATGGAACAGATAATCCTGGGTGAAATCATGCAGCACCTGCTGAACGGCCAAGAGATCAGGCCCAGCCAGCATGGGTTTAGGAGGGGCAGGTCCTGCCTGACCAACCTGATCTCCTTTTATGACCATGTGACTCGCCTGGTGGATGAGAGGAAGGCTGTGGATGTGGTATACCTGGACTTTAGCAAGGCCTTTGACACTGTCCCCCACAGTAGACTCCTAGGGAAGATGGCAGCCTGTGGCTTAGATGGGAGCACTCTGTGCTGGGTTAGGAATTGGCTGGATGGCCGAGCCCAGAGAGTGGTGGTGAATGGTGTCCCATCCAGTTGGCGGCCGGTCACCAGTGGTGTCCCCCAGGGATTGGTGTTGGGTCCAGTCCTGTTTAATATCTTTATTGATGATCTGGATGAGGGGATTGAGTCCGTCATCAGCAAGTTTGCAGATGATACCAAACTGGGAAGAAGGGTTGATCTGTTAGAAGGTAGGATGGCCCCGCAGAGGGACCTGGACAGATTGGAGAGATGGGCCGATTCCAATGGGATGATGTTTAATAAGTCCAAATGTCGGGTACTTCATTTTGGACACAACAATCCCATGCAGAGCTACAGATTGGGGACAGAGTGGCTGGAGAGTAGTCAGGCAGAAGAGGACCTGGGAGTGCTGGTTGACAGGAAGCTCAACATGAGCCAGCAGTGTGCCCAGGTGGCCAAGAAGGCCAATGGCATTCTGGCCTGCATCAGGAATAGTGTAGTCAGCAGAACCAGAGAAGTTATTGTCCCCCTGTACACAGCCTCATCTTGAATATTGTGTACAGTTATGGGCCCCCCAGTTTGGGAAAGATGTCAGGATACTGGAGTGTGTTCAGAGGAGGGCAACGAAGATGGTGAAAGGGCTGGAGCATAAGCCCTATGAGGAGCGACTGAGGGAGTTGGGGCTGTTTAGTCTGAAGAAGAGGAGGCTCAGGGGAGACCTCATTGCTCTCTACAACTACCTAAAAGGAGGTTGTAGTCGGGCAGGGGTTGGTCTCTTCTCTCAGGTGACCAGTGACAGAACTAGAGGGCATGGACTCAAGCTTCGTCAGGGAAAGTTTAGGCTTGATGTGAGGAAGAAGTTCTTTACTGAAAGGGTGATCGGCCATTGGAATGCGCTGCCCAGGGAGGTGGTGGAGTCGCCGACCCTGGAGGTGTTTAAGGGGAGATTGGATGTGGCACTGAGTGCCATGGTTTAGATGATGGTTGGTGTTAGTGTTGGGTTATAGGTTGGACTTGATGATCTCAGAGGTCCTTTCCAACCTTGTGATACTGTGATACTGTGACCTGTTTGACACGATCAGGTAAAGGAGGTTGACATATTTCCTCGCGAGATAAAATGTTGTGTGAAGCTTTGGATTTCAGACATACTAATCATAATTTTTAACATATTTGCAACATTTTTTTTTTACAACACTTGATCTAGATTATGAACTTACTCCATGCTGGTTTATTTCATATGTAATTACCTTACTTTGATTTTTCAAATACACATTCATGTCATTACATGTAAGGGTTCGTATTAATCAGGCTTTTTTTCTGTGGGTAAATACTGCTTTCAATGCTGTGCCGGGTGATTAAACATTCAGGCTGTTTCCATTGTTATTTCATGAATTTCTAGAAGTGTTACTTTGGTTTGAGTTATGAAAATGTACATTATGATTTGAAATCTAAAATAAATCTTCAGGTATTTCCAGTGAGATCACATTCTGTTCTTCCCATTCTCACTCTAAGCAAAAGCAGATAAAAAGAAAAAAAATCAAGTATAAGAGCAGTGGTGGCTGCCCCATCCCTGGAGGTGTTCAAGGCCAGGTTGGATGGGGTTTTGAGCCCCTGATCCAGTAGGAGGCATCCCTGCCCGTGGCAGGGGGCTGGAACTGAATGGGCTTTAAGGTTTCTTCCAACCCAAACTGTTCTATGATTACATGATAATTATTGACCCCTGAAAAAGCCCATGGTGTCATAGGCTGGTGATCAACTGGATCCCCAGGAGAATCAGAGTGTAGGTTTGTACTGCAGGAAGTGGTCGTGATCTTCAAGGGAACATCCTTAGGTGTACTATGACCTCAGAAAAACTGCTGTAAGAAATTCTTTGCTAGAAGATAATTGCTATTCCTTATGAACTTTAAATGAAGTCACATCCGTTATCATAAGAGAGACTATCTTGTATGGGAAGGGATCACATTGTAGTTAAATTTCTGTGTGGGGTTTTCAGTTGCATCTTTCCAGAGCCCTTTGGAGCTTAAATGATGTTGCATTTCCTTCCTGTCCTAAATAGCAGCATAATGTTGCTGTGAGCTTTCACAGCAGCTGCTGTGTGTTACTCAGTGGGTTGGCAAAATTTTAAAAAGGAATAAGTGCCTTCATCTTGTGCAAGTGCATTCTGCTGAGAAATTCCTAAATCCACACCAGTTGTCACTGTCACTGGTAGTTATCCCGAACAGGGTGTTTGTATCTTAGATTGGAAATGATGAAAGAAAACATCCAACTTCATTGTAAGCTCTGAGTGAGGTTTCAAGAAGTTTGTATTTCTTATTTGGAAGAATCCTACCACCAAATTAAAAAATGTGATAGGAGGTGAGGAAAACAGTTCTGCTCTTGCCTAGGCCCATAAAACTGCAGTAGATGTGATGGGAAAATGCCAGTAAATAACAGAAATATCCACAGAGACCCCTAGAGACTCAGTCTAACTGACAGAGGTGATACATCCTGCTATTCTGTTCACTTTTGAGGAGGATTTCTTGCATAATTACTGCAGTTAGGAAAATTACCCAGCAGCTGTAAAATCCTGCGTGCAGTCAGTTGTCTCAGATCTTCACCAGTTCAGAAAGAAGCTCTGAACTGAGCTCTTCCTTCCCTTGACGTTCATCCCTGGGAAGCTCTGTTTGTTAACAAGTGCAGGTCAACGGGTTGTTTGTGTGTGGTTGTTTGGGGAGGAGGTTGTGTTTGTTTTGGGGGTGAAGTAGCAAAGATGATTTCTTACTTGACTTGGTTAAAAGTTTCCACTGAAGTGAATATGTTCTGGTGGTTTTACTGTCCTGTGACAATGCAATCTAGAAACTAATTCCAGAGTGCTCGAAAACCCAAGGCAGAGTCCCAAGAACAAGCACGTGTCTAGAGAAGTTGCAAAGTTTGATTAAAGGGAAAGCACGTTTGTTTCCTTTTTACCTCTAAAATGTGACTTGAATCCTCTCCATAGGCAGTGGGATCTGTAGAAAAGACTTCAAGCAGGGCATTAAGCCTGTTGAATCCTGGCAGTGGTTATCCTGGCATGGAATGAAGCCCCAGAGAAGAGAGGGGCCCAACAAAGCTGGTTAATAGTCACAGGTCACTGCCTCCAAGCTCAGGAAAGATGCATCCCAACAAGGATAACATCAGGCAAAACCACCAGGAGGCCTGAATGGATGAACAAGGAGCTCCTGGACAAACTTAAACTCAAAGAAGAAGCCTGAAAGCAAGAACAGGTATCCTGGGAGGAATACAGAGAAGTTGTCTAAGCATCAGGGTTCAGGTTAGGAAAGCTAAAGCCCTGATAGAGTTAGATCTGGCCAAAGACATCAGGGCAGTACATCAGTGATAAAAGAAAGACTAGGGAAAATGTGGGCCTTCTCTGGAAGGGAACAGGAGACCTGATTGCCCAGGATATGGACAAGGCTGAGGTACACAATGACTTTTTTGCCTCAGTCTTTACTGGCAAGGACTCAAGCCACACCACCCAGGTCACAGAGAGAAAAGGCAGGGACTGGGAGAGCAAAGAACTGCCCACTGTAGCAGAGGATCAGATGTGAGGCTATCTAAGGAACCTGAAGGTGAACAAGTCCACGTGACCTGAGGAAATGCATCCCTGGGTCCTGAGGGAACTGGTGGATGAAGTTGTTAACCCCCTCTCCATAGTATTTGAGAAGTCACGGCACTCCAGTGCAATCCCTGCTGATTGGAAAAAGGGAGCCTGTGGGACTACAGGCTGGTCAGTCTCACCTCTGTGCCTGTCAATATCATGGAGCAGATTGTCCTGGAAACTCTGCTGAGCCCCATGGAAAATAAGGAGGTGATTTGTGACAGCCAACATGACTTCACGAAGGGCAAATCATGCCTTCTGCAATGGGGCTACAGTGTTGGTGGGTAAGGGAAGAGCAAATGATACCTACCTGGACAAGTGCAAAGCATTTGACACTGTCCTTGATGACATTCTAGTCTTTAAATTGGATTTGGTGGATGGACCACTCAGTGGATAAGGAATTGGCTGCATGGTTGCGCTCACAAGTGTTGTGGACAATGGCTCAGTGTCCAAATGGAGACCAGTGACATGTGGCCTTCCTCAGGAGCCGATACTGGGACTGTCGTTGTTTAACATCTTTGTGACGGACATGGACAGTGGGATTGAGCGCACCCTCAGCAAGTTTGCCTGTGACACCAAGCTGGGTGGTGCTGTTGACTCACTGGGTGGAAGGGATGCATCCAAAGGGACCTGGAGAAGCTTGAGACCAAGGCCAGGTTGGATGGGGCTTTGAGCACTCTGATCCAGTGGGAGGTGTCCCTGCCCATGGCAGGGGGATCAGAACTGGATGGGCTTTTAGATCCCTTCCAACCCAAACCATTCCATGGTTCTATGATTCTATGTTCTTTAAGGCATCAGGTTGGGAATACTTGGGGGGTGGGTACCACAGCATTACCCAGGAGCCTCACTGGAACCTTTGGCACAGCAGCTCATGGTGTGAATGCTCCTCAGTTCTGCCACCTCTGGGCTGGTTTCTTATGACAGTGCATTGTGTGATGTTTTGACTCCTCTGCGCTGCTGAGTTGCTCTGTTAAAATAACGTTGATAGCAATACTCTCTCCAGGAAAGGGTTCCGTCTACCTCCTGATTCACAGGGAAAGACTGACACTTGGGATTGTCAGAGACATGTTTCAAGGCCCAGGCACTCACAGGTGGCTTTTACAAAGCTCATGGTGCTTTTCTGAACACTTGCAGTTATTATTTATAGAAAAGCTTTTAAGGCAAGTCTCAAATGCTGTAACTGTGTGCTCCTTCCAGAGAATCTAAAGCTCAAGCAGTTTGTCACATTTTTTTACTTAAGGTAAAGCAAAATTCCAGAACTACTTAAGCAGTTTTTAAACTTTGTTTTTAATTTTGCCTGTTGAGATTTACTGTTAAAAACCTGACTGCGATATCTTAATTTGTGTGATGGGGTTTCTTTCTCATATTTTGTATTGTCAGATAAACCTGAGCTGCAAGACCCCTGTTAGAGAGAGAGGTTGGCTGCTCTGGAGACTGGGAGCTGTCAGGGGTGAGATGATGTCCTAGGCTGTGCACAGGTGGAAAAGAAATTTTCAGTAGTTAGGGAGGACACTTTGGTAAATGTTTCTGGCAGTGGGATGCTGGAGATCCCCACTGCAATCAACACAATTAAACTACTGAGAGATGTGCTCTGCATTTTATTCATTATTGTATTTCTATCATTAGTTACACCGGGAATTGGGTCAATGTTGCTCACTGTTTCATAAAGGGGTTCATCAAAGTGGGTCAATGTTTCACAAGGGAGTCCAGTTGTCTTTAAAGGTAATGCTACTTATTTTATATGGTTCCATCTGCCATTGGGTCCTCTGCCACATTTCTATTACTCGTGTGCAAAACCCATAGAACTTACTGTCACGAATATAATCCTACACTGCATAACTCCAGCTCTCTTCCATTGGCTGTTCTTTGGTGTGCAGTAGGAAAGGTAATTTGCATTGAGTTACTGCATTTTCATAGACATTTAAAATCTGCCTGACCATGCCATTTCTTTGCAATGAGAGCATTGACGTTCTTCACCAGTATTGAATAAGGAAACATTACAATCCTGCAGTTAATCATGTTAAACAGAACAGAGTATGAGATTAAATTAAAGTTGCTGTACCCAGTCTTGCCTGAAACCCCTGTGGCTCAGTGCCAAAATTTAAGAAGGCTTCAGTTTGGACACCAAATTTTTGATTTCTTATTTTCAAAGCAGATTCCCTCCTTAGCTTCAGGTTACTTAGGTTTAGGTTGCTTTAGGTTTGCAATGTGAGCTGTATTGCTATGTGTGAGCTGATGGTGGTGATGATCTTCTAAATAACTTTAAATCCCAGCTTCCATAGTGTGTGTGGGAAGCACTGCAGATTTCTGTGTACCTCCTTCACACAGCTGCCTTCGTTGCAGTCAGGGTGTTAACATTTTATCTCCTTCTCTCAGCATGTTCTTAAAAATGCTGGCTTTCAGAAAAAAAAAAAGAATAAACAGGAGACTTGATAAGGGCCCCCTTGCCATCTCCAAAAAATACATTTAATGCATGCAGTAAAAAAGAAGAAACAGTTAGGAGAGCAGAGGGTGAAGGAGGTGGAAAAAAAAAAGACATAAAAGATGCTACTGCCTAATAATGATGCTGTGTGTAAAAAACACTCTTCATATGGTTCCAATTTTTATGTATAAAAAGGTCCTGGTTTAGTCAAATCCCTTACATTTTTAGTAACTTTTCCTCAAACCAGGGAGCTGTGGGTGGTTCTTAATTGTAGTGGTGCAGGAATGGCCTCATGTGTGAGAGCAGAGTTGCCTGTGGCAACAGCTCCTTTCCTCTGTTATGTCTCCTTCCCCTCCCACTCCCTTGTTCTGGAAGGAACTCTCCCCACAGCAGAACAGGCAGGCAGGTACTGTAAAAGACAGGAAAAAAATAACCCCCAAAACAAAGCCCCCCCTTTGGTGCTGTGCTTATACATTATACATTTTCTTTATTACTTTAAATTTCTGTCCTTTGGATTGTTGGAGCAGGGGTCTCGCACTCCAGGGGCCTCTGCTCAGAGCAGTGCGAGGACGCGGAGTTGTGCAGACACAGGGCCTCTGTGGTGGGGTTGGCAATGTTATCCAGGCAGATGTGTGAAGGCCAGGCTGTAACGTGGCTTTAGCGTTGTCAGAATGGTACCTGGGGAGGGTCATGGAATGGTTTGGGCTGAAAGGGACCTTAAAGCTCATGCAGTTCCACCCCCTGCCATGGGCGGGGACACCTACACATGAATCGGGGGGCTCAAAGCCTGGCCATCTATGTGATGGTGCCAGGTAGCCAGCGGATTGTCTCGGGCTTCAACTTCGTCCAGTCTTCATTTAAACTTCAGTTTCAAATCACTCTTCACATTCCTTCAGGCTTTTATAACTTACTGAAAACCATTATTTCTGCATTGATAATTGCCAAACAAAGCTGTTTCTTCTCCAAGTACTTCTTTTTGGGGTGTAAAGCAGGTTAAATAATCTGGGTTGTTATAAGCCATCCAAAATAGATATTTGAAGAGAGGTGCATTTCATAGAATCATGGAATGGTTTGGGTTGGAAGGCACCGCAAAGCCCATCCAGTTCCACCCTCTGCCATGGGCAGGGACACCTCCCACTGGATCAGGTTGCTCAAAGCCCCATCCAACCTGGCCTTGAACACCTCCAGGAAGGGGCAGCCACCACTGCTCTGGGCAACCTGGGCCAAGGCCTCCCCACTCGCATAGGAAAACATTTTTTCTTAAGATCTCATCTCAACCTCCCCTCTTTGAGCTGAGAACCGTTCTTCTTCATCCTGTCCCTGCACTCCCTGATCAAGAGCCCCTCCCCAGCTTTCCTGGAGCCCCTTTAAGCACTGGAGAACTTCCATAGATGTTTAAATATATGCATTGTTAAATTGAACTAGCACAGGACAGTGTGCTCTGAACTGAAGGGTGCTCACAGCTACCTGGCTCTGCTGAAGCAGCTGCCATCCCTCTGTACACTTAGCGTTACCATAACCTCACCCTGAAGCCTTGGCTCTGATCTTCCTTTTGCCATACAGTCCTCCTCATCTGTTTCTGGTAAATCAGAAGGATTGGGAAGTGTTGAAATACTGTGAACAATTTCTAGCCTTTTACCTTAGTGAGATCAGAAGAGGATGAAATAGCGCATCCATGCTGAAAACCTTCTGTCATTGGAAATTAGGAAGTAAAACCAGGAGCCACTGCTACAAGTGCTTCTAGAGCTGAAAGTGGAGTCACAGTACCAAATCCCGAAGGGTTTAAATATTGTAGCATTCCCTATTCAGGGTAAGTCTTGGAGAAGCCTGTAAAGACCTGTTTGGAATATACCTCAAGGGCTGCCCATCACCTCCCCAGACAGTGACAACACACAAGCGTGGGCAGAGCAGCAAAGGTCTGGTGTGTCCAGGTAGAGCAGCTTCCAAACCAGCAGGGCTTGTTGTAAGGTTGTCAGCTCTTACAGTACATCTTCCACTCACCCCTTGGGTGTGCCCGGTCAACTTCCTTGCTGGGGGATTGATTTTTGCGTTGCTGTTTGCGTTGAAAGCATCTGTCTGGCTCCTGGTCACGCAGAATGCATGATGCATGACGTATGGGTGCTTAACAGCAACCCCTATGTACGGCTGCTGGGAGTAGAGTGAAGCTATGGCATCATCTAAAGCTCCAGCCATTATCTAGGGTGAAATACCCTTTCAAATGATCCTCTGTCCAAACAGCCCAACAGTGCTGTTGGGTTGAAATATAAATCTTCGCTTTGAAAAGGTACCTTTAAATTCAGTGATGTTCTCTTCAAATGATGGAGATTGGGTGTCAAAGACTAAGACAGACAAACTGTGCTGCCCTCAGGAGCGGCAGGAAGCAAGCAGCCCTGCTGGACAACTTGGCTCACTCCAGGTCAACATTTGAAGCCAGGTCAGCTGAGCTGTGCTCTGGAGGTGCCCGTTTTTCCTTTGGCTGCAGATGGAGCCAGAAGGGACCTGGATGTTTGACTTCAGATGCTAAAAGGAGAGGTAAAGAGAATCCCCCTTGAGCTGTTGTGGAGGTAAGATGGGAAAGAGTTGTATAGAATCATAGAAGGACCTGAGTTGCAAAGGGACCTACAAGGATCATTGAGTTCAGCTCCTGTCCCTGCATAGGACAAACTCAACATTCACACCGTGTGCCTGAGGTTGTTGGTCAAATGCCTCTGCAATATTGTCAGGCTGTGACTGCTTCCCTGGGGAGCTGGTCCAGTGCTTCACCTCTGAGTGAAGAACCTTTTCCTAATGTCCAACCTAACCCTCCCCTGGCATATCTTCCTGCCACTCTTTTGGGTCCTGTTATCGGTTTGCCAGAGAGTAGAGCTCAGCACCTGCCCCTCCTCCTTCCCTTGTGAGGAAGATACAGACTGTGATGAGGCCTCCCCTCAGTTTCCTCTTCTCCAAGCTGAACAGACCGAGTGACCTCAGCTGTTCCTCATACAGCTTCCCCTCTAAACCCTTCACCAATTTTGTGCACTCTTCTGGATGCTCCGCAGTAGCTTTAGATCCTTTTTATCCTATGGCACCCAAAACTGTCCCCAGTACTCAGGGTGGGGCCACACCAGTGTGGAACAGAACAGGACAATCCCTTCCCTTGCCTGTCTGCTGATGCCGTGCTGGATGCACCCCAGGACATGACTGGCTCTCTTGGCTGCCAGGGCACTGCTGATTCATGTTCAGCTTATTGTAATTTTCTTATTCCCTGTTTAAAAGCTTGAAACACAGGGCACATTCCTCAGGCCAAGAACATCCACTTCTGGCAAACCCAACTCTGCTGTCAGAATGGACTGAAGGGAGCTGAGTTGTCAGAAGAGACCCGACGGGCTCCCAGCTGCTGATGGCCAAAACTGTACTGTGAAGAAAGGAGCTGGGTTTTCTGTACCAAATGTGCTACTGTTTCTAATAAATATCATTGTCTGTCCTTCCTGCTCCAGCCTCTGCTTCCTTGGATAACTTTCATCATTGATCGTACTGGGAACGGCTCTGCTCAGCTATTTGTTCTGTAGGACATGGTGCTTGTGACTGTGAGCCTGACTCTCCCTGACCCACAGGAAGGGTGCCAGGAGGAAGACTGACAAGTGGTTAAAGCCTTAGCCTAGGAGGTGAGAAAAACATTTCCCATATGATTGCACACTCACCCAGCAACTTTGCAAGCGCTGCAAAATCTGGATGTTTTCATAGAATCATGGAATGGTCTGGGTTGGGAGGAACCTTAAAGCCCATCCAATTCCAACCCCCTGCCATGGACAGGGACATCTTCCACTGGATCGGGGTGCTCAAAGCCTTATCCAGCCTGGTCTTGAACAGCTCCAGGGATGGAACAGCCACAGTTTCTCTGGGCAACCTGTGCCAAGGAAACCCCACTCTCACAGGAAAACATTTCTCCCCAAGATCTCATCTCAATCTCCCCTCTTTCAGCTTAAAACTTTTCCCCTCATCCTATTCCTACACTCTCTGATTGAGAGCCCCTCCCCAGCTTTCCTGGAGCCCCTTTCAGTACTGGGAGGCTGCTCTAAGGTCTTCCTGGAGCCTTCTCTTCTCCAGGCTGAACAAGCCCAACTCTCTCAGCCTGTCCTCATACCAGAGCTGTTCAAGCCCTTGGATCATCTGTGTGGCCTCCTCTGAACTCATTCCAACAGCTCCGTGTCCTTCCTGAGCTGAACACGGGCTCCAGGTGAGGTCTCAGCAGAGCAGAGGGGCAGAATTCCCTGCCTTGCCCTGCTGCTCCAGTGGCTTTGGATGCAGCTCAGGATACGGTTGGCTTTCTGGGCTTCAAGTGCACGTTGCCGGCTCATGTTGAGCTTCTCATCCAGTGGCATCCCTAGGTCCTTCTCTTCAGGGTTGCTCTCAGTCCATTCTCCAGCCAGTCTGTAATTGTACTTGGGATTGCAACAGTTTTGGCCAACTGTAGGCTGTTTTGGAGGGACCTGGGCATGCTGGTGGGTCCACTGTACCACACTGAACCGAGCTGTGCAGTGCAGGTATTTATTCACTGCACCAGAAAAGAAAGGAAAATGGGTTTGAGGATCAATGTATTAAAGCCAGGTAAAGAGGGAGAGCAGCTCCAGCAGAAGCCAGTGGAAGTCTCTTTGCTGGCTGTACATTAGGACAGAGAAAGGCCACTTATTAAGTCTGAGCTATTGTTCCCTCTGTGTGAGTTCTCTGGGCTGTGGTCAACCCTATAACAACGACCGGATGTGGCAAAAGCTGAAATTACAAAATATCTCTGTTTGTTGGAGAGAATACAGTCCAGACCCTGGAACATCTGACGCTGAGCCCCAGGAATGAGGTGCAGGGGCTGTCAGGAGGTGCTCTTGTGTTCTCAAGCTTGAACAGACCTGGTATCTAAGGCTCCATCCTCACAAATCCAAAAGATAATTCAAGGAGTGCTCCTGGGGAAACACATTGCAAGAACAAGACCAGCACACATGGCTTGGCAAAGCTGTTGCTTGATGGAAAAATATAACCAGGAGCTGAAACCACTTGCTAATTTGGAATAGTTTTCTTCTGCACTGCCTTTTCCCTTAGTTTGCTGGTATTTTTTGAAGGCTTGAACACCATTTTATTAAAACCAAAACAAAAAAGTACAGACAACTTCTCCCCAAGAGCCCTGAATCAAGCGTGGTATTTGCTTGAAAATGTGTTTTCTTCTTTTTCACCAGTTTGCTCTGGATACTGGAAAGGTTGAATGTTACTGCAAAACTGGTCTCCAGTTTTCTGGCTGGGATGAGGAGCTGTGGAGGCGATTCTCCCCTCCCCACTAGTTGCGGATGCTGGAGGACACAGATAAGGCACTGCCCTTTGACAGTGCTGTTCTTCTAAAGGTCTCTTTGCCCATTCCAGGCTGTGATGCCTCTGTTTCCATCCCCTATGGAGCAGCAAGACGGGCTGTGATCTCGGATCAACCTCCCCTACATCTCAGAAGTAGGTGCTGAGATGGGATTAGACTTTGGGATCGCTGGCCCCGCTACAACGTCTCCTGATCTCGGTCTCCCTGGAGACCCACTTCCACCACAGGCACCCCCTGCTCGGGAGCTGCTCTGATTGTGGCAATGGAGGTGGGAACAGCAAACCTCCCTGTTTGCGCAGGAGTCATTAATTTTCTGTGAGCATCACATGGTGCTATAGGGCACGGGGTCTGATGATCTCCAGCTCATTTCCAGCGAGGGCGTGTACTTGTGCCCTCAAAGGGTAAAAGTTGTTTCAAGTGTTGTCAAACAATGAGTCACGGCTGGTGACTGTGTGGTTGTGCCGGCGGCACTAGGACCTCCGGGACGCTGCCTGCGCAGCCCGGAGCAGAAGAGAAATCAGGAAATAACGCAGTCGCTCTTTCTGGAAATGTGCCCTTGAAAATAAAGCTTGGCTGCTCCATATGAAAGTGAATTTACTCTCCAGGAATTCAGGAATCTGAGCCCAGGTTTATCTGTCAGCTACGCCGAGGCATTGCTGCTGCAGGGCCCTGCATGGACGTGGCTGGGAGGTAGGTGTCAGGTCTGGGAGAGTTGCTGGGAGCAGGCGAGGTGTTGTTGGCTCTGCTCTGTCAGTAGAGAGGGATGGACATGGTGTCATAGCATTAAGAGCATTGTGGTCGGGGGGGGAAATGCCCAGGGGTCACCTGTTTTTCAGGAAAAAAAGCCGTATTTGCCGTTTGTCCAAGTGACCTTTGATGTGGCCGGGCATTCATAAGAAAGTTCTCCACAGAGTATGTTTCAAAGGTGGGTGCATGGTGCAGCTGGCTCGGATTTCAGTGCAGAAGTGCAATCTGTCAGCACCTGTGTCCCCTCTTCTCCCACTGTGCCACTGGGTATGGCACCTCCTCAGCGGGGGTAACGCAGCCAAGTCAGAGCTCCGCTGTTTGGGGTTGGGGTGTCTCCACCAGTCTTCACTGGATTTCTGTACTTCTCAGCCTCATTGTAAAAGCTCAGGGTAACTGATTAGAAAGAGATGTAAACCAGCTCTGAAACAAAGAGGAGGACAAACTTAATCCTCCCAGGCTGGCTTTCCATGCATCCTGCTTTTGGGAACGTTTGTTCCAGTGATGGGAGCTGCATGAACTCAACATCTCCAGGAACAAAGAGTTGCTTTAGGACAAGGCATATGATCGCACCAGGAGGAAGGTGATTCACTGCCTTTGCCCGCTGGTGGCTGGGTGGAGGCACTGGCTGGTCTCCAGGCTCTGCCAGTGGCAGGTGTCCCTGGGGGTGCATGTCTGGCAGTCCAAGCCCTGGTGCCAGCTGGGCAGAAGAGAAGCCGGGCCCTTTGGTGCTCAAGTGGAGGATCCGTACCTTCCAAGCATCGCCTGCTGTCTGCACACAGGAGCAGGGCTGAGCAAACTGTTGCTGCTTTTCACCAGAAATCACTGTCCTGGAGCAGCAGAAAATTAAGGAGCAGCTGCCAGAGCCACTGTCATCCTTCCCAGCTCAGCCAGTGGGTCCCTGTTTGTACCACAGGAAGAGGTATGGAACAGACTCTGTCCTTAAGGTCTGTCTGTGCCCATGAGGTCCTCACCCATCCAGAAAGTGAGCTGAGCTGCATCCAGTTGCGTCAGGCTTTGGCTGTGCCCTTCTGGGAACATGCACGGAGTGGCTGCCCTGGCATCTCAAAGTCCACCAAGATAATACGTGTGGCATGGCTGGGCTGTGGGATGAGAGGATGTTTGTGCTACCAAACGGTGACTTCTGGAATAGAAAAAAACTGCTGCCTGCTAATATTAACCTTGTGACAGTGGCAATTACCCCTTTCTTGTTGTTCTGCATAGGGACTGGCACAGTAAGTCCTCAGATCCTCGCCGTCATGGAGACAGGCTGGGGTTTACCACCAGTGATGCAGAGGAGTGACCGTGACTCACCCTCCAAAAGAGGAATACAGCTCCAAGGAGCTGAGTGAGCCCCTGCACCTCCCCCAGCAGAGCTGGGGAGACATCGACCTGTGCTGGCTCATCAAGTGGAGTTTCCCGAGAGCAGCGCAGTCGGCACTGGGTCGCAGCCCCACATTGCCCTTCCCAGGCTCTCGTGTTCAGTGAGCACCAAGAAAATCAGCACATGGATGAGATCACTTCTCCCCCTCCTCAGATGTTTCTTTTCTCTGGAAGCCGATGCTTCTCTGGATGTTCTGAGGTCTTGGAAAACCAAGCTGCTGCGATAGCTTCAGACTCATTCTCTGATGCGAAGGAGCAAAGTGGGCACGAAGCAGCTTTGTCTATGTGGGCCGTGGGTCTCATCAGATTACATCTTTGGCAAAGCTGCAGAGTGAGCTGTGAACACTGAGAAATCCCACCATCCTTTAGAAAAGTGTCTGCAGTGCAGTGAGAGAAACATTGCAACTGCGGAATGGATCTGGGGGAAGGGTGCTGAAATGAGAACAAAACTTACAGAAACTGTGACTTGACCTGTAAGAGTGTGGTGGGTCTGGGGGTGATGCCATGTTACGGGGATGCAGGCAGCCCAGGCAGTGCCACCAAGGACACGGGCTTAGTGTCAGTGCCCCAGCACATGGGCTGTCCCCCCATCAGCCCCTGTGCTGCTGGGGCAGCAGGAGAGGATTCTCCCACTGAGTCCCACCATCCACAATTTCAGTTGATCAAGGCATTAGTAGATGGAGCTCTCTGGGACACTGCCCTCAGAGATAAAGGAGGTGAGCAGGGCTGGTACCTCTTTAAGGACATTTTTATTAGAGTGCAAGAGCTCTCAATTTTCTGTATGTTAAAAAAATTTGGCAAGGAAACCAGCATGGCTCAGGGAGGACCTCCTGGTCAAACCAAAGTGTTTGAAGGAACCAGAGACACGTATCCCAGCAAGAATATAGGGATGCTGCCTGGATGTGTAGGGATGGGATCAGGAAAGCTAAAGCACAGTTGGAGTGGAGTTTTGCAAGGGATGCAAGACTAATCAGAAGGACCTCTACAGGTATGCTGGCCAGAAAAGGAAGATTAAAGAATATGTGCACCCTCCCTTAAATAAGACGGAGGACCTGGCGATAACGACATGGAAAAGGCTGATGTACTCAACATATTTTTCTTTTTGCCTCAGTTTTCAGTGGAAATCTCTCTTCCTACAGCTCTCAAACCTCCGAACCTCAAGGGAAGGACTGGGTAACAGAGCCCCTCACACTGTGGGAGAAGAACAGGTTCAAGACCACCTGAGTGACCTGAACATATATAAGTCTCTAGGATCCAATAAGAAGCAACCCAGAGCTGAGGGAAGTGGTTGAAGTAGTTGCCAGGCCACTTTCCATCATATTTGATAAGTTGTGGCAGCCAAGCAAAGTTTCCAGTGCTGGGAAAAGGGAAACACCGCACCCAAAAAAGGGTAGAAGGGAGGACCCTGGGAACCACCAGCTTGTCAGCCTCACCTCACTGCCTGGTGAGAACATGGAGCAGATCCTCCTGGAAGATATGTTGAAACTCATGGAAGACAGAGGAGTGATTAGAAATAGCTAACAGGGCTTCACCAAGGGCAAACAATGCCTGACAAAGCTAGCAGCTTTCTATGATGGACTGACGGTGTCAGTGGACCAGTGAAGATCTACAGATCTTATCTACCTGGACTTCCGTAAGGCCTTTGATATGGCTCCCGACATCATTCTTACCACTAAATTGGAGAGATAGGAGTCGGAGGATGGACAGTTAGATCATAAAGAATTGGTTGGATGGCCACATCCAAAGAGTTAGCGTCATTGACTTAATGTCCAAATGGAAAGAAGTAAGATGGTTGCCCTTCAGGGTCTATACTATTTGCTATCTTCATCAGTGGCATATAGAGTGATATTGACTACACCCTCAGTAAGTCTGCAGATGAGGCCAGGCTGGGTGGTGTGGTTGACCTGCCTCAGGGATGGGAAGGCATTCAGAGGGACCTGGAGAAGTTGGAGTAGTGAGCCTTTGTGAACATTGTGAAGCTCCCCAGGGCCAAGTGCAAGGCCCTGCAGATGGGTTGGGGATGGAGGGATGGGGAGCAGCCCTGCCGAGAAGGCTCTGGGGGTGCTGGGGGATGAGAAGCTGGGCATGAACCGGCAAAGTGCGCTGGCAGCGCCGAAAGCCGAGCGTCTCCTGGGCTGCATCCCCAGCAGCGTGGCCAGCAGGGTGAGGGAGGGGATTGTACCCCTCTGCTCTGCTGCGGGGAGAACCCACCTGGAGCTCTGCATCCAGCTCTGGAGCCCTCAGCTCAGGGAGGACACGGAGCTGTTGGAGCGAGTTCAGAGGAGGCCACAGAGATGATCTGAGGGCTGGAACAGCTCTGCTGAGGGGAAAGGCTGAGAGAGTTGGGGTTGTTCAGCCTGGAGAAGGAAAAGCTGCAGGCAGACCTTACAGCAGCCTTCCAGGAGGAGATGACCCGCGATTTTGTCTTGGAAAGTGGCCACATGCGTGACGACCAGGTGGTGGGAGAGCACAGGGACCTTGCACAATTATCCCACGGCCAGCAGATGTGACAATCCCGCCTTGGCCCAACCGAGGAGGGCAGCCCCACATCAGCCCTGCCACGCCCAGTGCCTCTTGCTGCCCTGATGACTTGGAGCTGGTGAAACAGGAGGTGAAAGAGCAAGTCTCTGTTAAAAACACATTCCCCTGCCACCCCTGCAGCTGTAGCGATGGGTTCCTGCCCTGCCAGCAGTACCTGTGGATGACGTAGAACTGTGGGCTCCAAGGCAGAGAGGAGGGGCAGGAGGCAGGGCAGCTGGGTCCTGCTCCCCCCTGGGTTTGGGACAGGAGTGTCCCTGGGGTACAGATAGGGTGGGCAGGGTTTGCAACCTGCCTTTTTCTCCTTTCTGTGCTATGTCGCTGCCCTGTGTGATGGACAGGCTTGCAACGGGCTGTGGTGGCCAGAGGAGCCTGTGGGGACAGCAGTAGTGGCCTGGGTCAGGCCAGCTCAACCTCTTCCCTCCACAACCCCCTTTGTTTTTTTCTCTGCAGGTGGTGGCAGGAGAGGACGGGGAGTTCCTGATGTGCTGACAGCCAACCATGTCCGGGGTGAGCGGGCTGCCTCGGGGATGCCAGCATTTCTCCTGGCAACATCGGGATGATGTGTCCCCCCAGGACCACAGCGGGATGCAGGGGAGCTCACACCCAGTGCCCTTTGCTCCCACCCAGGACTTCTGATGGTCCTGGGGGCTGTGGGGAGAGGAGGAGAGGGGGCAGCATTCCTGGTCCTTGCTGACGCTGCCTTCTCCCTTGCAGAAACACTGGCCCCCCGGGACCCAGTGCGTCACCAAGCATGACCACACCAAGCCCAAGGCCCAGGAGCTGGCCTTCCGCAAGGGCGATGTGGTCACCATCATCGAGGCCGTGGAGGTGAGCCCGATGGGTGCTTGGGGGATGTGCTGCCCTGGGAGGGGGATGGGACCCTCATGCCATCAGCTGAGCCATCAGAGCCAGGCTTCCCCCTTCCCAGCTGGATCCTCTCTTCCTTCCCTTGCTCTGAGACATTTCCTCCCCCAGGGCAAGGGATGGTACCGTGCCAGGCACAACGAGACGGGGCAGGAGGGGCTGCTGGCAGCCAGCGCGCTGCGGGCGCGCGGCGCCATCCGTGTTGACCCCAAGCTCAGCCTCATGCCGTGAGTACAGCTCGGGGGGACAAGGGGGGCTGGCGGCCCAGCTCAGCCCCCAGGAGCCGCAACAGGGGATGAGTTCAGCACGTTTTCCCCCAGCCAGGATTTGGGTGGGCAGCCAGGGCAGAGAAGCCATAGCCCTGGAGGTGGAGGGATTTGCTTGGGTCAGTGCTTGGCTTTAAAGACTCCAGGTTGTCTTGACCCGGCTTGGATGGACCTCACAGGGAAGGAAGGTTTATGCAATGTGGTCCATGTAGCTTTAGTGGGGGCTCTGCTCTCCTCATCTCCAGCTCTGGAGGCCCCAGCACAGGAAAGACATGAAGCTATTGGAGCAGGTCCAGAGGAGGCCACAGAAATGATCTGAGGACTGGAGCACCTCCCATATGAAGAGAGGCTGAGAGAGTTGGGGTTGTTCAGCTTGGAGAAAAGAAGGCTCCAGGGAAACCTTATTGCGGCCTTTCAATACTTAAAGGGGGCTTATAAGAAAGATGGGGAAAAACTTTTAAGAAAGGCCTGTAGCGATGGAGCAAGGAGAGATGGGTTTAAACTAAAAGAGGGAAGATTTAGATTATGTATTAGGAAGAATTTTTTTTGTGCTGAGGGTGCTGAAACACTGGCAACAGTTGACCAGAGAGGTGGTAGATGCCCCATCCCTGGAAACATTCAAGGTCGGGTTGGATGGAGCTCTGAGCAATCTGCTTGAGTGGAAGATGTCCCTGCTGACTGCAGGGGGGTTGGACCAGATTACTTTCATAGTCCCTTCCAGCCCAAACTGTTCTGTAGTTCTGTGATCTCACTACTGAGGCTGTAGGAAGCCCCCTGGCCCGACCCCCTCTCCTCAATGCCCTTCTCCCCAGCTGGTTCCATGGGAAGATCTCAGGAGTGGAGGCAGTGCAGGAGCTGCAGCCCCCCGAGGATGGGCTGTTCCTGGTGCGGGAGTCTGTCCGACACCCTGGTGACTACGTGCTCTGCGTGAGCTTTGGCAAGGAGGTGATCCACTACCGCGTGGTGCACGAGGAGAACACGCTCAGCATCGACAGCCAGCATTACTTCTCCAACCTCATCGACATGATTGAGGTGAGACACCTCTTCCCCGGGTGGTGAGGAATGAAGTTAAGGATTTCATGCTGTCACACGGAGCAGTGTCAGGTCCCTGTCTCTTTCTCCTGTGGTTTTTATTGGATTTTGTTACCTGGTGTCATTCTCCCTCCCTGCCAAAGGCTTGTGGTTCTCACTCAGTTTGGGGTGCGATGCACAGATCTGGGATGTCCCGGGCTGTCCTCTGCTGCCAACCAGCAGGAGCAGCCCCTGTCCCCTGCCCAGGGCCACGCTTCCCCCATCCCTGCTTGTTCAGTGCTTCACGCAACAGCAGAGCTTAGGGCAGTTTGGAAAATTAAGATCCCAGCAGCATCTTTCACCCCTGGACGAGGCCTGAGCCCCACTGAGGCTTTGAGAGGTTTTGCCACTTTTCTTTCCCCTCCGAACCCCGCTCTCTCCTCCTGACCCCGCGGGGCTCCTGGCTGATGCGTGAGCCCTTCCTGTGCTCTTCCTCACAGCCGGTCTTCACCCTGTCTCATAGCTGCTGTCTCCTCTGTGGAGGTTGCACCCTCATATGTTCTCCTCATTTAGACACAACTTCTGCTTTCGGGTGGGTCCTTTCCCCCTGCCTCGCTCTGTAACCGCAGCAGCCATCCCACAGCTTCCGCTCCTCACCTCCTCTGCATCCAACCACCCTTGGCTGCTGCAGCACCTGCTGGGGGTTTGAATCCCATCAGCTGCGGCCCAGCTCGCCTGTAGCATCCTGTACTGCCCGTGGACCAACTCAGTGTCTCCCTGGCAGTGCCCAGAGGGGAGCAGGGCTGAGACAGGGGCTGTGAATCACGGAACTGTGTTGTGTTTTGTGCTGCTCATGTTGAAGGGGCTCCAGACTCCTCGAGGGTGGCAATGGTGTTTGGGTCCAGTGGAACATCCCATGGCTGTTTCCTGGCTCCACACCTCGAGCCTGGGGGTAGGAGGTGGCATCATCTCATGGCCTTTGTCTGTCCATCCCTTGGCAGCACTACATGAAGGAGCAGGGAGCCATCTGCACCAAGCTGGTGAAGCCCAAACCGAAAACTGGGATGAAGTCAGCAGAGGAGGAGTTGGCCAAAGGTAGGAGATAGTAGAAGAGGGTCGTGGCTTGGATTTTGGGGACCAGGCAGTGTGATCCCACTGATGGCCTCTGCTGACCTGCCTTTGTGCCCTGCCCAGCTGGCTGGCTGCTGAACCTGCAGCACCTGACACTGGGAGACCGCATCGGACAAGGCGAGTTCGGAGGTAGGTGAGGAGAAGGGGTTGAAGATTCCTTGGCCATGGGTTCCCCAAATAGCAACCCCTGACATCCCCTCTCTGTCCTGTGACATGGGGGGCTCAGCCTGGAATGCAGGGAATCAGGTGTGGGCCTGATCCTGACCCCCTGCGTCCCTTCCCAGATGTCCTGCAGGGTGAGTATATGGGCCAGAAGGTGGCTGTGAAGAACATCAAGTGCGATGTGACTGCCCAGGCCTTCCTCACTGAAACGGCTGCCATGACGTGAGTGCCCCGTGGGGAGATATGGCCCAACCCTGCCCCGTGGCTGGGGATGAGCAGACATCCCTTGACTCAGACCCCCTCCACTTCAGGAAGGTCCGGCACAAAAACCTGGTGTGTTTGCTTGGTGTGATCCTGCACAATGGCCTCTACATTGTCATGGAGTTCATGAGCAAGGTGAGAGCACCCAGCAGGTCCTTGGCCAGCAGGACCCATTGCCACTCAGATTTGGGGACAAAATCCCCATTTTGGGGCTGAGTTGGGCAGATGCTGCAGCCCCCATGGGAGGCAGAGTCTCCGTGGAGCCCTGGTCCTTACGTGTTTCTCCTCCTCTATCAGGGCAACCTGGTGAACTTCTTGCGCACACGGGGCCGGGCACTTGTCCCAACCCAGCAGCTCTTGCTGTTCGCTCTGTAAGTTCCTCTCCCTCCCTCGCTCTGGGGACTGGTGCTCTGCATCCCACCAGCAGCCCTGGGGGTAACGGTGTGCTCTGCCTCACGGGGCCGTGGCAGGGACGTGGCCCAGGGCATGGACTACCTGGAGTCCAAGAAACTGGTGCACAGGGACCTGGCTGCCCGCAACATCCTCATCTCCGAGGAGAATGTCGCCAAAGTGAGTGATTTCGGCTTGGCCAGGGTCAATCCCAAGGGCGCAGACTCTACTTTGCTGCCAGTGAAGTGGACGGCCCCGGAGGCACTGAAACACAACGTGAGCCGTGGTGGGAAGGGAGGGAGGTCCGGGGGTCCTCCTAAAGCAGCTTGCCCCCTTGGGTCCCCCCTCCCACCAACCCCTCCCTGCCCCTTGGTGGCTGCCAGGCACATTCAGTCCTTCATGTTGTGACATTGAAGCTCTGTCCTGACCAGCCCTGGCCCTGGTGTGTAGCAGTAGTTGGGGAGATTTTGCAGGAGGCAGCAGGGTGGACCCAGGGCTGTTTGAGTGATGGGAAGAGAAGGAGTCCCACCCCAGGGAGCTGGGGGTGGCAGAGGGGCAGGCGCTGTCTCCCATCTTGCCCTCAGGGAGGGTTGGGGGCTCAGTGTGCCCCTGACCTGGCTTCAGCCTCCCCTTCTCCTCCTACCGCTACAGAAATTCTCCTCCAAGTCGGACGTGTGGAGCTATGGGATCCTCCTGTGGGAAGCCTTCTCCTTCGGCCGAGCACCCTACCCCAAGCTGGTGAGCACGGTGTCGTAGGACCATGGGCTTTGGTGGGATGGGGACATCCTGCTTTCCCCTGGCCAGGGTGAGCCCCCAGTGGGGCAGGGGAGGGGATGTCCCAGCTGGCTTCTATGTCCCACCAGAGCCTGAAGGAGGTGACGGAGCTGCTGGAGCAGGGGTACCGCATGGAGCCCCCTGAGGGCTGCCCGCCTGCTGTCTACGCCCTGATGAAGAGCTGCTGGGAGCTGGAGCCAGGCAAGCGGCCATCCTTCAAGAAACTCATGGAGAAGCTGCAGAAGGAGCTGAAGCACCTGAGGGATGTTTAACGCTGTCCTGTCCCTGGGACCCATGGCCAGAAGTGCCCCAGACCCACCAGCATTGGGAGTGGTGTGGCAAGGGGTGACCAGGCAGCCGAGTGTCGCTCTCTCTCAGAGTGTCGCTCTCTCTCAGAGGAGATGGGGCAGCAGCTGAGGGGGAGCTCTCCTCCGCCAGAGCCCCAGAAGAGGAGGGAACAGCCTCCCCCTCATCCCAGCACGGGTCCTCCTCACCACACAGTCAAAGGCTCCCATGGGTGTTGATCTCCCCAACTGCCCCCAAGGGGGGGGGGCCGTGCTCTGCACACCCCCTGCTCTGTCCCAGACTTGGGGTCCCTTCGAACTGCCCCTCTGGTGACGTGGCACAGGATGGGACATCTCCATTCACTGGAGGATGAAACCTAACCTGGACACAGCTTGGCTCCAGCTACCCGGCCCCATGCGAGGACGCTGAGTGCAGCCAGATAAACCATCCGGATTTGGGCTTTTTGATTAAACTGAAGAAATTAGTTCAACAGCATCTTTAAGCCTCTGGGCTCAAATTAGGCCTATCCCTCGCTCAGGCTTGGCAAAGCACAGGGAAAGGCTTGGGGGGGCCAGAACTCCAGTCCTTGGAAGCCCCACATGCAGCCTGGCCCCGCTCCCGTCGGGGCTCAGCGCAGCGGGGGATTATTCTTTTAATCAGAGCTGTATGTGAATTGCTTGCGGATAGATTACAGGAGGGGGCACGTCCTCCGGCAGCAGGAAGCCCCCAGCCTCGCTGGCTCCCAAGCAATCTCGACGTCTTGGTGCAGCTGGGATTAATGGGGCCACAGGGCCACACACGCACGTGGTTGTGTGGCTGTGTGTGCCCGCCTGCCGCCTCATCTTCCTTCCAGTCCTTTGACCCTCGATTGGGTTTTTTCGGCTAATCCTCTCGTGTCTCCTCTGCGCCGACTTCTTGCACCTCCAGCCCCTTGTGCTTGTGTCAGTGGCTCCGGATGCCCCCAGCACAGGGCACCTCATAGCAGGAGCTGACCCTGTGGGTGCTGTGCCCCATCATCGCCCATGCAATGGGGGGTCTTTCAGCCCAGTCTGGGGTGTGCTGGGGTTCGCTGGCTCCTCACACCTCCTGTCACCCCAATGGGGCAGCACCCCACTGTCCCCCTATACCAATGTCCTCACCCAACCACCCTTGGGTGCAGCAAGCGGCATGGGAAGGTCTTTCCACCCCAGTGGCTGTGGCTTCCCCTCCTAATGCCTTAATCCGCCCCTGATCCGCGGCGCCCCTGGGGCAGGCGGTCCCGCTGACCTTGCAGGTACTGGCCCTGGGCAAGCACCCGCAGGTGTCGGGCACGGTGGGACACAGGCTGCTCAGCCACCCACCCATGGCCGCCTTCTTCACATCCGCCCTGAAGAGCTTTCGGGGAGGTGAGGAGGAGCCACCCAAGGGCCCCCCCAAGGATGGCAAGGCTGCCACGCTGCCCAACGGGATGGCCCGCGAGGAGTTTGAGGAGTACCAGCGGCAGCTGCTGGAGGAGAAGTAAGGCTTGGCCAGGGCTGGGGGGGGTCACTGGGTCACCGTGGGCTGTCCTTGGGGTGGGACAAGGACAGAGTGGATGCCCTTCTCTGCCTCTCCCCGTAGCGCAGGAGGTCCCTGTGAATGCTGGCTCAGTGCTCTGTAAGTGCAAGGTGCACCTTTGGGTGTCAGTGCCCTGGAGCAGTAGGTGTTTGGTGCCAGACCAGCACCCATGGAGCTGAGGGATGACAGGGGTCTGCATGGGATTGCATAAGATCCCACCTCCCTGGGTCTGGGTGCTGCATCCGGGGAGCTGAGAGGCCACAGGAAGAGCAAGTCCCTCCAATGGATACCTTTGCTGAGCATCTGCTGGGTCCTGGAGGGGCAGGATGTGCTCCCTGCCTCCAGATCCCCATTGCAATCCCGCTGTGGATCTCTGAATCCCCTTCTCCTCTCACCCCGGCTTTGGCTTTGGGGCCAGCAGAACCCCGCTGCTGCCAGAGGACTAGGGTGATGCCAGGGTGGGTGTTCTACTGGGGGCTTGGTGAGGCAGGGGGTGACAGTGAAGCTCCCAATGCTGCAGGATTGAGCGGGACAAGGCATTTGCGCAGAAAAAGGCAGAACGGGCCACTGTGCGGATGCACCTGCGGGACAAGTACCACCTGGCCCAGGTAAGGACCAGCCAGCCCGTGGTGGGACCTCGGGGGTCTTCCCTTGGATTCTCCATCCTCTGGGACAGACCCAGGTCGAGTCACTGCCAGGCCTCCCCTGGGACGGGAGATGATTCCTGAAGAGGGCAGCAAACGGCTGCTGTCTCTGCACCACTGCTTGCGCGTCTGTCCAGCCGTCCAAATCTGGAGCTGGACAGTCCTGGCATCTCCCCTGCGTCCCCAATGCCCCTGCAGCACCCACTCTTCCCCGTGCCCATTCCATGGCTGGGGTGCCCAGGTCCGTGCCCAGCCTCAGCGCCGTCTCCCGCCGTGTGCAGGACGAGCGGGACGATGCTCAGCTGCACGTGGCCGGCGGCGCGGTGGAGCTGCCACAGGAGCTGGCAGCCATGGTACACAGCGAGGAGGAAGAGGAGGAGGAGGACGGCGTCGGGGCCTTCGCATTCCTGACAAAGCTGCGGGAGGTGGATCTGCCAGCGCTGCGGGACCGCACGCTGGGCGCTGTGGATGAGGTGAAGGAGAAGTGTGCCCTGATGTAGCATTGCTGCCCAACCTGACGGCAGGTGACACGGCAGCGCTGGGGCTCAGCGCCTGCTCCGCGGGAGCAATGAGATGTGGGTGTTATGGGTGCTGTTACTTGGGGTGGATGTCCCAATATACACGCTGGAAGTGGGTTTGCCTCCCCAAAACTATTTCCTGTTGCTTTTCTGGGGTGTACTTGGATGCTCTGGTGCAGGATGCCTGGTTCCCCTCCAACTGTGCTGGCCAATCCCATCCCCACCCCTCGGCAGGGTGGGCAGCGGTCCCTGATGCTCCGTCACCACCAGGAACCAGACCCGGGGCTTTGTACACCCTTTGATTCAATAAATAAGGTGTTTGCCGGCACCAGTCTGATCTTCCTGCTGTACCCCTCATCCGCACAAACCCCGCCCTGGGTGACTGGGGACAGGACACGATGACACCGCTGCTGTGGGGTTCCCCCCAGCACCCAGCCCATCAGGCTTGGCTGTTGGCTCTGCCCTCCCTTCTGCACCAGCAGTCCCGCTGCACCCCAGCTGCGCCCGCGAGCCGGTGGGACCCGATCCCCAACCAGGCAGCGCTTGGGGGCAGCACCAGGAAGGAGTGGCAGCATTTAAACCCCCACCTCGAGCACCCCCTGCCAGCCCCGGCAGACGGGGGTCCCGCTGGCCGGGGTGCCCCGCTGTCTCGCCCCTGCAGAACTCGCTCCCTGATCCCGAGCGTTCGCAGCGGCACTGGCTTAAAGGCCACCGCGCCGGAAGGCTGGGGGCTGCTGAGATCGCTAATACCTGCCTATTTTAGTGAGGTCTAATCTGCCTGAGTCGCCTGTCCCCGAGGACTAAGCTAGATGAACCCTCGTAAAATGTATGGCCAGCGCTGGCCCTGCCGGAGCGGGAGCCGGGGGAGTCACGCTGCGTTCGCATGAAAGAAGGGACGCGCTGAGCTGCCCCATCCTCCCCACAGCGGGGCCATCTGCTCCGAAAGGGCTGCGGGGCCCGGGCTGCGGCTGCGGGGCTGCGAGGGGGCGGCCGAGCCCAGCGCAGGGTGGTGGGAGCTGCGCACGACGCTCTCACTGTCGCAAGAGCTGCAGGTCTCAGCCACCCCAGCTGGCGCACCCGGAGCTGCAGGAGCTCCGGCAAAGGTGCCTTTGGGGGCAGTCAAGGAGTTGGGGCCTCCTGGAGCATCCCAGGGAGCTTGGCAGACGCGTCACGGCTTGACACCCAGGAGCCTCCTCGTGTTTGGGGACCCCACTGTCCCTGCCATCACCACTGTCCCCACTCTCCCTGCCATTCCCACTATCTCCACTCTTCACTCTTTCTTCAGAACTTGCAAATTCTCCCATTCGAGCACAAAACCCCACCCATGTTGTGTGGGATGGGGCCATCTCTGTGTGTCCTCCAGCCCCCAGGCAGGTCCTTGATGGCACCTGGCACAGCCCTGCTCCCATCCCACCTTCCCAGTGTCCCCACGGCTGGGGCTCGACACTGAATGCCAGCTGCTAGGATGGTGGCCCTGGGGTCCCCAACACACGCCATCACATCCCGTGCCAGCTCCACACCGGGGTCTCCTCCCAACCCCAAGGGGCAGCCCAGCTCCCAGTGCTCCCAGTGGGGCTGTGCGGGGGTTCCCAGTGCCGGCCGGGATCCGGGTCAGGACCCTCCACCAGGTCTCCTTGGCTAATCGTCCTGCCCCCCGCCCCCCCCCCCCCCGCCCTCCCCATGCTGCCACCTGCCTCCCACTCAGCACCCTTTTGGGTCACCCCTGCCGCCTCCCAGCCTGTCCAAGGCCTCTTAATGAACTAAAAAAGTGATAAATCCCTGGCCGAGCTGGTCACGTGAGGCCGGTGGCCCCCGACCGCCCCCCACCCCGACCCCCGCCTCCGGCCCCACCGCCCCGGTAAGCTGACGCAGCGTCTCTAAGCGTTAGCAGCTTTGCCCGCTAATAGGATTAGGGAGGTTTAAAACTGTCATTTGAGTGAACTAAACCCCCTGATACTCTGCATTGCACCTTCTTAACCAATTTGCCTTCAATTAGGGTAATTGGGAAACTAGCAAAGAAGTATAGCATTAATATTTTAAAGTGATGAAGCGATTACGGGCCTTGGACGAGGAAGCAAATCAATTTGCTATCTGCTCCTAAAAGGCAATTATAATCATTTGGCAAATCAGCCTGCTGGCCCCCCCGGGAGAGTCAACACCTTAAGGCGGTCAGTGGGGCCGGCGCTGCGCACACCGCACGGCAAGCAATGCACAACCAGGCAGCTGGGCATCCCCTGCTCTGCAAACCAGCCCTGGCATCCAGGAACTGCAGGGACCGGCACCTCCCTGCACCCACGGGGCTGGGGACACCCTGGGGGACACTGCCAAGGGCACCTGAGTGGGGCACCCAGCTCCTGCACCCAATGTGGTGGCCCAGCCCCAGAGGTACCAACCCTAGGTGAGCACGAGTGGCAGGTCCAGGTTCCTGTTTGTATCCACAGCCCCACATATCGTTCCTATGCCCAGGGATGTCCCCAGACTGCCCCGAAAGGCATCACCCTCTGCACTCCCACTGCAGGTGGGGCTCTGCAGTGCTGCATGGTGGAGGGGTGTCAGCCCATCCCTGTGTGGGGACAGCCCTTCCCGGGGCCATGTCACCCCATCCCTGTGTGGGGACAGCCTGTCCCAGGGGTGGTGGCATGCTGTTCCTTGGGCAGTGGCATGCCAGCATCCTGCCGTCCCCAGGGTGGTGTCAGACAGGGCAAGTGAAGCCGCTCGGCCCCCCTGAAACAATGCTGAGCCAGTGCCAGGGACCAAATCAGGGCACAGAGGTGGGGGGGTGTCAAGCTGGCAGTGGCTCTGGTGGGGATGGCACAGACCCACATTGGATCAGCAGCCCCAGGCACAGAGTAGGGGCTCAACTCCAAGCTCCCCCCACAGTGACATTTGCCACCCAAAAGGGGAACTTTGGTGAGGAGAGGAAGGAAGTGGGAGGAAGCTGAGACAGCATTTGCAGGTGGCAGGAAGAGGTTTTTGGGAGAAAGTAAAAGTGAGCAAAAAAAGGACAAACAACCCCCACAGGGGTCACGAGGGCAACACCAAGCACTCCCTGCCAGAGCACCTCAGGACCCCACTGCGATGTTCTCTTTGTCTCCCAGGCTGGGGCTCCTGGGGCAGCAGCAGGAGGGAGGAGGAGAGGGACAGGATTTCTGTCCCCCTTGCCCGCCAACCCCACAGCCCATGGGCAACCCCAGGGATGGGCCCCATGGCTGAACCCCACAACTGGTCCACAGGGTGTCCCCAAGACCAGTCCCTATGCTCAATCCCAGGTCCATGGTGTGTCCCCACACCTGGTTCCATGGGCAGTGCCCAGTGCCTGCCCCCATGGCTGCTCCCCTCTGGTCCCTCTGCCTGCTCCCTGCCCTGGTCCCTCTGGCTGTGCAGAGTGCCTGGTCCCTATGGCTGGTCTCTACATTTGGTCCCTGTCCCTGCTCCCCACACCCATCCCCACACCCCATGCCAATCACTGGCCACCACGCAGGCCTAGAGCCCACATCTGGTCCCTGTCCCCACACCCCATGCCCATTGCTCGTTGTCACACAGACCCAGGCCTACAGCCAGCCCCTGACCCTGTCCCCATCCCCGCACCCTGTGTCCAGCGCTGGCCATCACGCAGACCCAGACCCCCCCCAGACCCCCATCCACTCCCTGCCCCTGTTCCCCACGCCCTGTGCTCATTGCTGGCGACCAAGCAGGACCAGACCCCCCCACCCAGTCCCTGTCCCTGCTCCCCACATCCAGTGCTCATTGCTGGCCACCAAGCAGACCTAGACCTGCCCAGACCCCAAGCTCGGTCCTGTCCCTGATGCTCACACTCGGTGTCCAGCGCTGGCTGTCACGTGGACCCAGAGCCCCCAGACCCCACACCCAGTCCCCCTCCCCATGCAGGCAGAGCTCTGCAGAAATCATCACTGGGATCCCCTAGGACCATACACGCTGTCACCGGGGCCACCCCAGGGCTTGCCACACCTGTCTGGGGGCGATGACACCCACCCCGCAGCATCACCATCACGCCGAGGCTCAGGGTACCCACCCTGGACCCTATCCCTGGGCAGAGCCTCGGCAGCCCAAGGCAATCCTCCCCCTGCCCCCATCGCCCCGGCCTTTCTTCTCAGCTCCCCCTGGTTCTAATTCTTTTTCCTCGCCTGTAATGAGGGGATTACAAGGCAAACTCCAGCAGGACGCCTTTGTGGGGAGACAATCTGAGTGGGGAAGGCAGTTCGGGGCTTTGTCCACCGCCCCCCCGGACCCGCGCTGGGGGGACATTTAGAGCAATTACTTGTCCAGAAAGTAACTGTCAATCATTCTTAAAGGGGAAGGCCTCCAATTAATAACCTCGTCTTAATCCTTTGGACTCATTTCCAATCTGCAGGGCCTTGGTGACATCTGCAACACTAAATAAAGATTCTCCCGAGCCTTAGAGCGGCGGTTCTGTGACAAATAAGAAGACTAGAGGCAACTTTGGCTGCCAAAGCTGCGAGATTGGTGAGGTTGAGCCGCTTGTTTGGTTTCCAGGAGGGACTGGCAAAGTTAAATACTCCTGGAAAAGCCGAGTTGGGTCCAGCAGGTAACGCCGTTTTATTCGGATTCGGGAGGAAGCGCTGGGGGAAGATGGTGAAACAGGGAGTGGGTGCCCGCAGGGCATGTCGGCGGTTGGGATTGGGGCTGGCACCCTTCCCCAGGAGCTCAGCAGCGGGTGCCAGGCACCCCGCAGCATCGCTCTGTGCACCCGGGGCTGGAGGGCAAGAGCCACCCATGCTGCCCACCACCTGTGCTGGTAGCTGCCAACAGCCCGCCCCAGGCAGCCCAAGACCAGGGGCCGCACCCTGGCACCCAGATGGGCTTTGGAAGATGAAAAAATGGGACACAGCTAAAGCCAGGGCTGCCCCCGGGCTGTCACTCCTGTGTTCCCCGAGGCCAAGGGAGGCCACTTCTCCTCGTTGATGCTCTGTTGCTTTCCAGCACTGAGGAAGTGATATTTTTATCCACTTCGACCAGAGCTCAGTGCCAATTCTGTCGCATTTTCGGGTCTTTAATAACAGGTGCCCCCTCCCCCTGGCTCTGGCAGCCCCACAGGGACATTATGTGTCAGGGTATCAAGTAGATCGGATGAAAAATTACCCCGAGGCTTCGCGTCTTTGCGGGTCCCAAAGCTTAAGATCTGAAATCCAAAAATTGCTGCCAGGCTGACGGTGGCTGCAGGAAAAATGCCTACTGGGAGCAGGGAGCTCTCCCTACCGCACCTGCTCAGTGCTGCCCGGTGTCAGGCAGGCTTCCCAAGGGTGAAGGCTCTGGGGAGTCCCTGGAGGATGTGGACCACACTACCACAGTCCCCCATCCATGACCCTGGACAGGCTGGGGCGCAGCGCAGTGTGGGGTGAAGGGGCCCAGCTTTTGCACTCCCATCCCGCAGGGTTCAGTGCTGATGGATCACTCCTGCGTGGTTATTTTGGTTCCTCTCTTCGTTCCTGCTCCCACACCAGGATTTGCTCTGTTTCCCCAGAGGGGTTTGGCCTCCTCTGCTTTCAGATGGGGTCAGGGTGGGGAACGACACAGCTACCGCCAGCCCTGACCTCTGTCACTGTACCTTGTCTCTGTCCCCCCGCATTGCCCCACATCTTCTCTACTCCCGTTTGCCCCATCGTGTCCCCAGTCCCCTCCTGTGCCCTGTCTCATGCGTCCCCATTGCTCCTGCTCTCCCCGCTCCCCTTGCAGCCCCAGCTCCCCCGCATTGTCCTGTGGAGCCATGGGACATGGCTGGGCAGGGCAGCCAGGGGATCCTGGTAGGGGGCTGGGTCCCCCAGGGGATTCTGTGCTGCAGGTGGGGGCTCTGGGGGCTCTGGGTGCTCACCCCATCTCCCCTCTCCTTGCAGGTGTGGAGCCGCGCAAATGAGAAGCGGGTGAGTGAGAGTGGGGTGGTGGCAGGGGTCCCGGTCCCATTCCTGTGTCTCCAGTCCCAGCACACACTCACACGGTGACAACAAGTCCCCTGCTCCACCCAGCACCCACTCACCCCCGCCTTGGAGCAGCCCAGGGCACAGCACCCAACACCCCTACCCCAGCTCATGGCTCTCCCTGGGTCACCCCAAGACTGCAGCCCCCTGCAGGGGCCGGATGCGCACCGCGGGTGCCTTGGGGACTGGTGGCTTCCAGAGCCACACACACTGGTGCCACGCACACGTTGCATGCACAGCACTGCACGTGCATGGCACACAGCGCCTGGGCATGCACTGCACACGCTGCACCTGTAACACACTATGCTGGCACTGCACCCACTGCGTGCACTGCCTCTGGGCATGCACTGCCCATGTTACACACACTGCACCTGCTGCACTGCACCTGCTGCACACCCAGAGCACGTGCTCTGAGCGCACTGCAGGGGCATCAGGCACAGCACCGACAGGCACAGAGCACCCCGCACAGGCTGTGCTGCACATCCTGTAGGCATCAACACCATACACCTGCACAGCACTGCGCGTGCTGCACCACCCCAAAGGCACTGCACACACCGCATCCCCACGGATTCACACCGGGCACGTATTGCACTCTTTGCACACGCACTGAGCTGTGCACGCTGCACATGCACTGCGCACACAGGCTGTGCCCTGCAGGCTCAGACACTGCGTAGTGCACGCTGCACCTTCAGCACAGGGACACTGCAGCCTGGGCACTGCACACTGCATGCCATGGACACGTGGCACAACGTGCCCTGCACGCACACACACTGAGCACACACAATGAGCACACACACTGCACACACAAACTCACGCACTGCACACACACACATGTACTCACACCCTCACACTGTACACGCCTGCACACACACTCTGTGCACACACACTGCATGTTTGCACTGCACACGTGTGCGCTTTGCACTGTGCACACACACGCACACTGTGCACACACACTGCACGCGTGCCCACACCGTGCAGACGTGCACTGCTCACACACGCTCTGCGTGTGCACGTGCCCTGTGCACCCCCCCACGCTGCATGTACACTGTGCACACACCATTATGATGTGTGTGCACACACATTGCACACTCACCCCTAAACTGCACACACACACTACACGCACCCGTATATTGCGTGTACACATACCCTGTGCACACACACTGTACACACTCCCACGCTGCACACACACACACACTGCACACAAACACCTGCACTGCTCACAAACTCACACTGTACAGCCCCCTTACACTGCACCCTCCCTACACTGCTCACACACACAGCTCGCACACACACAGAATGCACAACCATACCGCACACACACTTCCCACGTTTCTCCCCACACTCAGCCCCTGCACACACAACCTCCACGCCCCCCTGTGTGCTCCCACAGTGCACCCCGACATCCCACACTGCCCGGGCCGCACGCTGTGCACACCCCATGGCCACACACAGGCACCTGCTGCAGACGCACTGCTCGCACCTGCACCGCCCACTGCACCCACAGTCATGCAGTGTGCACACCACGCACAGATGCTCGACGTGCACAGCCTGAGAAACACCCATTACCCCCCTTTCCCCACATGCCACCCCCTTGGGACCCCGATTTCTCCCCTCCCAACATCAAGAGATGCTCCCTTTGCCCGCACACCCATTGGGGCTTTAGCCAAACTTTTACCGGCAGCTCTGGATAGTGAAGCCCTGTCCCTTCAGCAACAGTGCCCCAAATTTACCGCTTTCTGCCCCATTTCCATGGTTGCCTGCATCTTCGTGGTAGAACAAGACCCTTAATCCCCAGCAAATTGTGAGGGAAGATTTCAGATGCCGGATAAAAAGCTTAAAGATGAAACATTGCAAGGGTTGAAAATGCTTATAAGGACACGGAACACACGATATGAGCCAGGGACGCTGCTGGCTCCTCTGGCCATTCCTGGAGACCCACGCAGGCTCCTCCAGTGGCTCAGGGTCCCAATGGGTTTGTAGCCCGTGGGGAAGGGGGGCTGGAGGAGAGGAGCTGGGCTGGAAGAAGGGAACTGACCCAGGAGGTCAGGTTTGCTCTCAGTGACAGCACTTTCATAAAAACCTCTGATTTAGGTGCAATTTGACTTTATTTTTGGGTAGGCACATTGGCCTGGTTGAATCCCACCATGGGGTCAAGCACAGGGTGCCCAGAGCACCCATCCCCACAACCCCAGGTTGGTCCCCAGGACACGGTGCCCCAGGGGAAATGCTGTGTAAGAAAGGATCACACATTTGGGAGCCATCCCAACCCTCCATCCATCCATCCATCCATCCATCCATCCATCCATCCATCCATCCACTTGTCTGTCTGGCCCTATCCTGGGCTTTCACATGGGGGTCCGGTGTCCCCACGTCCTGCTAACCCACATGGTCCCCTCACAGGTGCCACCATGTTCCTGAATAAGTGTGAAGGGGACCTGGGAGAGCTGCGGAAGCCAGGGGATGGTGAGGGCACCCCACCAGCCGCCGCCGAGGAGGAGCAGCCCAAGAAGAAGCACCGGAGGAACCGCACCACCTTCACCACCTACCAGCTGCATGAGCTGGAGCGCGCCTTCGAGAAGTCCCACTACCCTGACGTCTACAGCCGCGAGGAGCTGGCCATGAAGGTCAACCTGCCAGAGGTTCGCGTGCAGGTAGGGAGGATGCCTGGTGGCTCTGGCAGCCCAGTTCTGTCCCCTGGGTGGTGGCAGAGGGACCAACCTGGTGATGAAGAGCTATGCTCAGCCCCCAGCTCCACTACCACTACCTCCCTCTGTGTCTCACTTTCCCCATTGTTCGGCATAGGAATGGCATCTCCACAGAATCAGCTGCTCCTCCCAAAACCAGAGAGGGGATTTAACAGCTGAACCAAGGTCCTGCCTGTGCCAGAGGCTCCTTTTGGGAGGCAGATGGTTTCTGGAGATTTTTTTCCACCACTGGTGGTGGCTGTTCCTGTCCCTCAGCTGATCCTGTGGGAAAGCAGCCAAACCACAGCTGCTCATGAACACTTCCAGGCCTTTAGGGCTGGGAAAACAGAAGATCCTTACAGATGTGAGGGTTTTAGACTTGTCAGAACAGGGCAGTTCCAGGGCGATGGTGGGACTGGAGGGGTTTCTCTCCAAGGCTGCAGAAGGCTCTGTGAATGAGGCACAGTCTGGGGAACAGCCTGAGCTGCTGCCAGTCTGTTCCCCACCACCTCTGGGATTGACAGGGTGAGCCCAGGGTGAAGGTAAGATTCAAAGAGTTAAAGAACCAACCAAACTGCTGCAAAGAGATGCACTAATCCCCTTACAAATGAACCAAGTATACCAGGCCTCAGCCCTAGTCCAAGGCAACACAGCCTTTTTCAGGGGGGTCTGGACCATAGGGACACCTCTGCCAAGCTCTCTGAGCAACAACCACAGAACCACAGAATCAGAACACTTAGGTTGGAAAAGCCCCTTAACATCATTGAATCCAGTCATTAACCTAGCACTGTCAACGCCCACACTAAACCATGGAATCATGGAATCATTAAGGTTGGAATAGATCTCTAAACTCATCCAGTCCAACTGTCAGCCCAGCCCCACCGTGCTGACTAAACTACACCCCAAAGTGCCATGTCTGCAGGTTCTTTGAACCCCTCCAAGGATGGCGACTCCACGACTGCCCTGGGCAGCCTCTGCCAGGGCTTCACCACTCTTTTGGTAAAGAAAACTTTCCTAATATCCAATCTAAGCCTCCTCTGGAGTAACTTGAGGCCATTTCCTCTCATCCTATCTCTTATTACTTGGAAGAAAAGCTCAGCACCCACTTCAACATAACCTCCTTTCATCATGCAGCACAATGAGGTCTGCCCTCAGGCTCCTTTTCTTCATACTAAATAACCCCAGATCCCTCAGTTGCTCCCACAACCCCGGTGCTCTAGACCCTTCCCCAGCTCTGTTCCCCTCCTCTGGACACAAAGTTTGTACCAGCACAGTCCAGTGTCCAGCAACAGCTGTGACCAGCCCATAGGAGACATCCCCACTGCTCACCTCCACTCTTCCTCCACATGGCAGAGCAGGAAACCCTGGCTCTGGGGACACAGGCTCCAGTGCCCTAATGAGCAGCTCCCACAAGAAAAGAAGTCACTTCTGGTCTCTGCTCACCAGTTCCTCTCATTCCTGCTGGGTTTTGGATGCAACCATGGCAGCTCTGCTTCTAAAAGCTTTTACCAAGGGGCTTTTGAAGGCCAGATAACATTATACCAAGGATTGCATAGGTGTTTGCAGGGCCGAGGTGCATGTTCCCTGAGAGCAGCAAGGGCAGGTGTTGTGCGATGGCACCTCTTGCCTTCCATACCTCAGAGAAGCCCTTGGTCTCTGGGGTTTCCAGGACAGGTTTGGCAGAGGTTTGTGGTATGATGGGGATTGCTGGAGCCCAATGGGATGGGATACCCTGTACAGGATCCCCCCATCTGGAGCATCCTGTGTGGGGCACCCTGTTTGGAGCACCCCACGTGGGATACAGCACAATGGGACACCCTGCAAGGGGCAGAGCACGTGGGACCGTCTGGGACCCTCTGTCCACAGTAGAGCTCATCCCGGCTCTCACCTTGCAGGTCTGGTTCCAGAACCGAAGAGCCAAGTGGAGGCGGCAGGAGAAGATGGAAGCCAGCTCCATGAAGCTCCACGACACCCCCGTGCTCTCCTTCAACCGGCCCCCCATGACCACCAATGTGGGGCCCATGAGCAACTCCCTCCCACTCGACCCATGGCTGACATCCCCCATCTCTGGTGCCACCACGGTCCACAGCATCCCTGGCTTCATGGGAGCCCCCCAGGCCCTGCAGCCCCCCTATGGAGGGCACTCCTTCCTCAACACCCCCCCGCCAATGGCGCAGGGCATGCAGCCCATGGCCCCCACGCCCTACCAGTGCGGCACCACCTTTGTGGACAAGTACCCTCTGGAGGAGGTGGACCAGAGGAGCTCCAGCATCGCCTCGCTCCGCATGAAAGCCAAGGAGCACATTCAGACCATTGACAAGACCTGGCAGCCCATTTGATGAACGCTCCCCTCGGCCGGCCCCTGGCTCCTGCTCTCAGCATCCGCTCGGCCCCAGAGCGGGAAACAGGGGTGACGGTGGGATGCTCAGCAGGACCAAAGCCAGTTCAGGGCAAGGATCCTGGGCTGAATCTTCTTCCCAACAAGCCAGCATTGCCAGTGGCAGGAGAGCCAGGGTGCTGCTGGGACCCCAGGGAACAGCCTGGCAGCTGCCTGCGGCTCCTCTGCCTTGCCAAGACTGAGGATTTGGCCAAGGCTTGGGCATCCAACCGTGCCACCGGGCCACCCACCATCCCTGGTTGGACACCAGCTTTCCCCACATCCCTTCCTATTATTATTAATTTTTTTTTTAATGCTGCAGATTTAAACAAAATGAAACAGAAAAGCTCTAGTTTCCTAGGGAGTACGTGGGGGAATGTTTTAGCTGTGTCGGGGTGCGGTGCCGGTTGTGCCGGTAGCTGTGCCAGTGCTGAGAAGACGATTGTATCGAGAGTAAAGGCATAAGCTGAACAGCTGCCGCGTGCTGGAGTCGGGCGCTGCCATGGCCCTGCCCGCCATGCTGCTCGTTAGCTGTGTCGCTCGTTAGCTCTGCCACTCATTAGTGCACTGGTGCTGTCGAACCTCTACAGGGAAGGAGCTTTCTATGGGGATGTGGGAGCATCATTCCCACGCATGCTCCCACCCCGCTCGCTCGGTTGTCCCTCAGCAGCTGTGCCCAGCTGCCCTGATTGCTCCCCAGCAGTGCCTGCCCAGACACATGTTGGTGGCACAAAGCTGCCAGATTTGTTCCAGCAGGAGGGTGGGCGGCAATGGGACAACTGCAGCCCCCAGACTGGGCTGGCAAAAGGAGGGGGCTGGCTGGGAGCCCTCAGATTCGCGGAGGTGGGGTGAACCAAAGCCTGGGTTGCCCCTTGCTAGTGGTTCTGGCCAAGGGAGAGCAGGGTGGCAGTGGTACAGTGTCACATGCTGCCTGCCCACCCACCAGGGCTCGAGGTGCAGCCAGTGGCAATGGCAGTGGTGAGGTCAGCACAGCCCTGGTGGGGATGGCTGAGCCGCAGTGGCTTTGAGGTGATGAAGCACGGCCAGGACAGCAAGAGACAGGGGCTCAGCCCTTGGCGAGCAGGTGCCTGGGTCCCAGGGGTGTGCCGTGTCCCTGGGATGCCCAGGTCCCTGGGGTGTCTCAGGTCCCTAGGGTGCCCCGCATCCCTGGGGTGCCCCTGGTCCTGTAGAAGCATTGTGAGCTCCAGTCTTCTCCCCACTAACACAAGATGCTTCCCCACAAAACCTTCCTACCCCAGACCAGATGACAGCCACAAACTAGGCTTTGTTGGGGCAGCCGCATCCCTGCCATGTCTCCGCATCCCAGCTCAGACCCTGCTCAGCACCAGCACCCTAGCCGCAGGCCTTCACCCAGAGGGTCTCGCCCCAGTCCAACAGCTCCGATTCCAGACTCCGATGTCTGCACGGCCCTGGGGTCAGGCAGGACCCGCCAGGATGCCACTGGGCCAGGAGAGGCACTGACCCCGATGAGACCCTTCTCCTTGTCCCTCGTCCCCCGGCTGCTGCTGCTTGTCTGCTTCGTTAGTGACAATTAAACCTTTAACAACCCATTAAACGCATAATCGATGCTCCGCGGCTCCCCAGCCCGGCTAATGGGGTGAAGCAGCCCAGCAGAGGCGTGCTCGGGCGGGCACATAATGAAGCAAGGGCCGCGGAAGTAATGGGGTTTGATCCGGGGGACGGGACGCGCTCAATGGGGGCTGTGCTTTTCACATGACATAATTGCCGAGGCTGGCGCCAGCCCGGGGCACCCCTTGGCCTCCCGAGTACCAACAAAAGCCGGCTGGCGCGGAGAGCAGGGGGCTCAGCACCCCCCCGACCTGTTTGATCAGACACTAATTGGGGCGAGGATGCTCCCCCCGTCCTGTCTTGCAACTGCCACCCAAAAAAAAGAAAGGGTGTGGAGAGGCCCCAGGATGAGGATGCATGTCCCTGGGTCCCTGGGGTTAGGGGGTTATGCAAATTATTTAAATGAGCTCATTTGCATAGGGTGGCACTGGCAAACCTCAGGCAATTGTGGGGGGGGGATATTAGGGTACCCTGGCAGAACAGGGTGGCTGCCCCTTCCCTCATAGTTCATTCACAGAATCATGGAATGGTTTGGGCTGGAAGGGATCTCAAAGCCCATCCAGTTCCCACCCCCTGCCATGGGCAGGGACACCTCCCACTGGATCAGGGGGCTCAAAGCCCCATCCAGCCTGGCCTTGGACACCTCCAGGGATGGGGCAGCCACCAGTTCTCTGGGCAACCTGGGCCAGGGCCTCCCCACCCTCACAGGAAAACATTTCTTCCGAAGATTTCATCTCAATCTCCCCTCTTTCAGCTTAAAAATCTTCCCCCTCGTCCTGTCCCTGCACTCCCTGATCAATTGCCCCTCCCCAGCTTTTCTGGAGCCCCTTTCAGGGGAGGCTGCAATAAGGTGTCCGTAGAGCCTTCTCTTTTCCAGGCTGAACAAGCCCAACTCTCTCAGCCTGTCCACATACAGGAGCTGTTCAAGTCGTTGGATCATCTGTGTGGCCACCTCTGGAATCATTCCAGCAGCTGTGTCCTCTCTGAGCTGAGGCTCCAGAGCTCGACACAGGGCTCCAGGTGGGCTCTCCCCAGAGTGGAGCAGAGGGTCAGAATCCCCTCCCTCGCCCTGCTGGTCCCACTGCTGCTGGCACAGCCCCTTGGTGCTGCACTGCACACGGTGCAGAAACCGGCAAGATTTCAGGCCCAAAGAAATGCCATCTAAAGCCAGGAAAGCCATAGGAGCGCTGAGCTGCCTGCTCTTCACTCTTTATTGGTGCTTGTGCAGTTGGACCCAGAGGAGCGCGCCCTGCATCATCCACAGCCACTGCATAGGGGGGCATATTTGGGAAAAACACAAGCAAAAAGGCATTTCCTCACCCCCAGATCTCAATCCTGTCCTGAAATCTCTGACTACCTCGACAGGCCCCAGCACAGCCTGGGGGTTGGACTGGGAGGATTGGGTGCTACTGGGAGCATGGGTCATTCTCCCAGCCCCTTGTGGCAGAGCAGGAGCCCTCACACTCCCACCCCTCTAATCCCCTCCTGCGAGATTTGCCCCCTAATCTGCTTATTTCTCTCTCTTTCTCCTAGGCCTGAACGAACCCAACCTTGCCCCAGCGCAACACCTCACAGCAGCTGAGCCGTGGGCTCTGGGATCTCTGCCTCTGCGCTGCTGTGTGGTGAACTGGGACACGGAGACGGCACTGCCAGGGGGTGTGGGGCTGGCGGTGCCGTGCCAGGGGATGAGAAGCTGGCAATGTCCTGGCATGTGATTTTGGCAGTGCCCTGGGACATGGAGCTGGCACTGCCATGCCATAGGGTGTGGGACTGACCCTGCCCTGTTCATGAGTCTGGCATTGCCCAGGGATGAGGGCCTGGCACTGCCATGCCAGGGGTCATGGGGCTGGTGCTGCCTGTACCTGGTGGTGGCAGTGCCACGTACTCAGGGCAGCACTGAGATGCAGATCCCTGCTCCAGGGGCCCCAGACGTGCCACACAGAGAGCCTTGCACCCTCCAGCAGTGCCCTCCAGCACAAGGCAGGATGGGGGTCACATCCCTGGCACCCACCTCCACCCACATCATCTCCAACCCCTCCAGCCCCCAGCCCCAGCAGGACAGACAAGGTCCCAGGGATATGCAGTGACAAGGTGGAGCCATGCTGTCCCTCCACAGAACGTTGGGAGCCAGGGACCTGGGGATCAGGAGCTCCCCGCTGCACCCCATCTCCCAGGAAGGGAGGCGGAGATGGAGCTGCTGGGTGGCAGAGGGGTGGCCGCCAGCCACAGGTTGAGCTTGGCGATGAGCGGCTTCCCCACGCTGACCGTCTGCCTCTCCTCCATGAAGTCGTCCATGCCAAGGTAGCGGTACTGCAGGCAGATGGTGAAGGCCAGGTCCTGCTGTGAGGACATGGGCAGCTCGGGCACCTGTCTTGGGCTGCAGTCATGCCCTGCTCCCAGCACTAGCCCCCAGCGTGGCTCTTACCTGCAGCTTCTGCAAGCCACACAGTCGGGTGTAGAGGCAGCAGGAGGGGCAGTCGAGGCTCCAGGTGGGTGCCAGTGGGCTGCCCATTTCCTCAGGGCTCACCTTGTTGGTGTACTTGAGGTCCACGTTCAGATCCTGCCACAGATGGAGTCCAGCCATGGAAACCACCACGAGTGCTCCCACCTGGTTCCCAGGCATCGTCCCAGCGTGGGCTTTGGTGACCCACTCCTACCTCAGGAATGTCGGTGACCCTGGCCTCGCACTTGGCAATGTCCTTAGGGATGGCCACCACGCGAGTGTAGATGATCATGATGTTGGAGAACTCTGCAGCGAAGCCCAGCTGCACGGTAACGCCACAGTCAAAGTGGAGGTGCTGGCTCTCTGGCAGGACTGTGAGCGGACAGCAAGCATGGAGCTGGGACCTGTGGGGGCTTGGAGCCAGAGCTGCACCCATGGGTGAGCTGACTGCCAGGGTCACCCCAGAGCAGTGACATCGATGTGATGCTCCTGCCACCAGGCTGGCAGTTCTGTGCCAGTGGTTTCTCTCCTCCAGGGTGGGAGAAAACCAGCTGGAGCTGTCCGCTACCTCTCCCTGTGTCTCGGTAGCGTCCCTCCCAGGTGCCAGTTCCAAACAAGGTGGTCTTGACCCTCACCGTGAGCCGTGGCCCACTGCAGGTTCCTGGCAGAAGATTCGTCCTGGCCCGGGGGGCGGATGGGATCCGTCAGAGCCCGTCTCTCCGATAGGTTGCTGCAGAGCTCCAGTGCCTGCCGGCCCCGCGTGATCTCCAGCGTGCCCATGTCTGTGGGTGGCACCAGGGGTCAGCAGGGGCCCCTGGCAGGGTCGCTGTCCCCCACCACTCCCCACTCACCCTCGGCCACCTTGTCCAGTAACACTGTGATCTTCTCATCCTCCAGCAGCCAGCGCTTGAGGAAGGTGACGAAGATGCCATTGGAGAGTTCACCCTGGCTCAGCTCGTAGGCTTCGGCATCTGCACAGCTGTGGGTATGAGGCAGCCGTTGGCTCCATCATGGGCTCCTGGGAACTGGTACCCACCAGGGTGACATCCATGGGGAAGCCAGAGCCAGGCACCCATAGCTCTGCCCACTCTCATTGACACAACCTGCCACAGTGGCAGGGAAAAGTGGGAGCCAGGACTGTATGCTGGATGCTTAAAGCATCATCAGCCCAAATCCCTGTGCTCCAGAGAAGCCTCGGGCTTAATCCTGCCACGTATTTCCTGAAGCTGAGCAGCTCCGCGGACATCTCCCTGCCCTAGCAGGGACTGGGGGCTGCTGCTTGCCCCCCACCTCCAGCCTCAGACAGAGGGAGCGATGCTGCTGGTACATGGGGGAAAAGACAGGGGTGCAAATGGTGCTGAGCCAAGACTGAACCCCAGCCTGCTCAAAGGCAAGGAGGGAGACTCAGTCCTGCTGCCCACACCGGGGGGTTGGCAGGGACGGGACTCACGTGGCGTAGCCAAAGACAATGTTGGCTGTTACTTGCAGCGCCCCGATCTGTGGGATGATGTCATCATTGAGGTTCCTGTGAAAGATGTGTTGCTGGGCAGAGCCAGGAGCTGGTGCCTCTTAAACCCCACCCGAGACACCCCGGACCCCAGGGGCCCTTCTGCCCACACATCGTGGGTTTGCTGGCTCAGCTGGGGCAGTGATGCTTTGGGGCACCCAGACAATGCCGACGGATTTGGATGGGACCCCAGGGATGCCCCGCTCCTCCAGGAACCACCACCCACAGACCAGCACCCCATGTGGCAGCTTGTCCCTCAGTAGGTGGCCAGGGCTGAGTCACCTCTTGCGGCACATGTCGAGCAGGAAGATGTTGAGGCCGGTGCGGCGCTGCTGCATCCTCCGCAGCACCCGCTGCACGCACAGACAGTGGGCTGAGGTGTAGGAGCTGGGGGCATCAATGGGCACCATGAAGCTGTTGCCAAAGTTTTCATAGCCGTGCCCGGCATAGTAGAGCAAACCTACCAGGAGAGGGGAGAGCTGGTGGGTGACACCTGTGACCTGCTGGTGCCCAGTTCTTGCCCGGCTGACCTCCACGGCCCTACCAGCACAAAATCACCCACATCCCCTCTGGCTGGAGCCACCCCGGCTCGTGCCACCGCACCGTAGACTCCCTTGTCAAGAAGGAGGAGGAACTCATTGACAGCCATCTCCATCTCAGCCTTGCACAGGTCCAGCAGTGAGACCACCTTGAAGTCGAGCTGGCGGAGGAGGGTGCTGAGGGCGTGCACATCCACCATGGGCGCCTTCAGCTGCTTGTGGTGCTGGTAGTGCATGTTGCCGATCAGCAGGGCCACTTTGTCGGTGGCTGCCGAGACGGGAGAGGGAGGTGCTGGGGATGGAGTGGGACGCTGCTGCTGTCCCAGCTGCCTTCAGCCCACAGAGGTGACGGGCGGCTGTGGCCTGTGTCACTGTCCCAGGGTACAGGGGTGCCCCGTGGCAACCCTGCCTCACGGTTCCACTCTCCCCGGCATGCTGCACCCAAAGCACCCCTGGCTGAGTGGAGCCTCTTAGGGTGACAGTAGGGACACAGGGGATGGACACAGTGCCACCAGCCCCTCCAGAGCAGGCTCTTACCGTACAGCTGGCCGGGGCTGTCATGCTCCGGGGAGCCTGCAATGAAAGAAGCGTGGTGCCACTGCCCCACAGTGCTGAGGGAGCGCAGTGGACAGAGCAGCAGAGACTGTCCCAGTCCGTCCCCCCTACCTGTGTCCCCCTCCTGCCAGAAGCCTCCAGATGTGAAGAGCCGTGGGCCTGCAGCAAAAGAGGGAGTCAGGAAGTCCCATGCACAGCAGCACCTCCCAGCTTAGTGGCAGAGAAAAACCAGGACACCCCATGCTGGCTGGGGTCCACAAAGGTCTGTCTGGAGCCCTCACCAATCTCCACATCCACTTCCTGGCTCCACACCTCGTGGAAGAGGTTGAACACGCGGCAGGAGTAGCTGCCTCGCTCACCTGTGGTCACCAGCTTCACCTGCCAGCGGGAAAGAGGGAGCAGCTGGGGCACCACGATACTCCGTGTCGTGACACACTGCGCTGTGCTGCCCCGGGGGTCCCAGCATACCTGGAGTCGGGGTGCCTGCGCACCCTCCACGGGGCACCGGTTCCTGAACCACTGGTACTGGGGCGGGGGGTTGCCAATGGCCCTGCACTCCAGCACCAGTGTGTCCCCCTCGGCCAGGCAGCACGGCTGTGGCTGCTGCAGGATCTGCAGCCCCGCCATGGTCGGGCAGTAACCACTGGCTGGGGAAGGGATGAGGCAGCAAATCTGGCACCTGGCCATGGCAGAGCTCCACCGAGCCACACCTGGGCTCCGGGTCCCTCACTCGTCCCTGGCACCCACTGGTGGCATGGGCCAGTGGGCACAAGGAGGACACAGGGCATTCAGCTCCAGTATGGGCACTGTTAGCCCAGCAAGTCCAGAGGCCCTCATGGCTGAGCCAAGGCACAACACGGCAAGTGATGCTTTGTGGGAGCCAGCCCACTGCCAACAGGGTGAGCAGCGCCCCACAGTGCCAGTCTGATCCCAACAGGGTGAGCAGTGCCCCACAGTGCCAAGCTCAGGGATGCAGGTCTTTGGGCCCACCTGAACTGGGGCTGCTGCTCTTCTCCATCCGGACATGGGCCCACCTGGAAAAGGTGAAGGTGGCCCCGCAGCTCACCCGGCAGATGTACCACATGGGCTGGCTTGGCAGGGCAGCCGTGTCAACCACCAGCTCTGGGGCCGTGGCTCCAGGCACCTACAAGACATGAGGATGCCAAGGGGTCGGGGGTGCCTCCCACCGCTCCAGGTGCCCTACTGGGGGCCCTACTTGCTGTTGCACAGCAGAACCTCACCTCCTGCTTCCCGCAGAACCACTGATACAGGAGCCCTGGAGGGCCACTCGCCCAGCAGGTCAGGGACACCCGTGCCCCCTCCCTCACCACCTGTGACTCTGGCTGCACCGTGATGTGGATCACGTCCTGAACTGTGGGAGAGGAGACACCAGCCTGGGTTGGCTGAGATCCCTGTCCTGCACCATCCCATCCCATTCAGTCTCATCCTGTTCTAACCCACAATGACCTGTCCTCTCCCATCCCATCCCACCCCGTCCTATCACAACTTGTCCCACCCCACCCCACTGTCCTGTCCCAACCATCTCCTCCTACCTTGTCCCGTTCAGTTCCATCCCACCCACTCCACTCCATCTCCTCCCGTGCCTATTCCATCCCACTTCGCTCCACCACATCCCATCTTGTTCCATTGTATCCTGTTCTATCACACCCCACCCCAGACCACTCCTTCCCTTCTTGTTCCATCATAACCAGCCCAATTCCACCCCATCCCTTGCCTGCCCCCTATCCCACCACATCCTATCCTATCTCACCCTACTGCATTCACCCCACCCTACCCCACTCTGCCCAGTGCTCCACTACCCAAAGCGAGACTACCAGCAAGCAGAGCTGCTCCTCATCTCCCTCTGCTTTCCCTCTGCTGAGTCCCTGTCCCCTGTTGCCATCCCTACCAGCACTGCTGAGGACCTGGCAGGCCTGTGGGTGCCCCATCTTCTCCAGGCAGCCTAGCAGATACTTGAGGGTGCAGTCGCGCTCAGCCAGGAGCTGCAGGAGGCACTGTGTGGGGCTGCCGTGGGGCTCCAGCACCTTCAGCGAGCACATCTCCAGCTCCTCCTCACTGCAAGGAGCTCACAGTGCCCAGTGTCACAAACCACCTCCCTCCCAGGGACAATGGGGACCTTTTTTGGGACACTCAGCTGTGCCCCCAGCCCAGGCTGCTGCCACAATGGGGTGGCCAGGGGACCCACACGCCCCGTTGTAGGGCTGTGCCCACATGCTTTTTGTCAGAGGGTTGGAGATGGACCCCTGGAGACAACCCCTCATCCCTACCTGCACTTGAAGCGTTTCTCCATCCCGGCCACCGCAGCCAGCTTGCGCCACCCCCGGCCGGCATTATCCAGGAGCTTGCAGAGCCGGGCCACCACCTCCTCACCCAGGGAGCCAATGGGCATGCTCCAGTCCCCCATCCCATCCCAGCTCTGCCACCACCTGCCTGGGGACACGGAGGGGACGAACTGTCAACAGGCGATGGGGTGACAGGTGTCTGCTTGACACTGCTGGGTTCCTGCTCCAGACAGGCACAACTCAGCTCAGGAGGGAAAGCACCTAACCAGCATTGGGTCACCTTCCCGCAGGAACCCAGGAGGGTTTTGGTCTCCCCAGGGAGGCGCTGGGAGCTGGCTGGCAGCACTGCTGGAGCTGGGTGCTGGCAGCCAACCAGGAATGACCCACCTTTGCCCTCCACGCAATGGGGACAGGAGCTGTGACAGTGGATTGTACTCGCTCCCTGGCCTTGGGTGAGCAGCAAGGGCCACGTTAGCTCAGCCCCAGGATGAAGCCCTTCGTGGGATGAGCTCTGAGGAACTGGATAATGTCCTCTCTCACCTTCCCTGTCCCTTTGGGGGACACCAAGAACGGGGCCCATCACAGAGGACTGAGCCCAGGGACACCTTCCAGCAGAGACCTCACTGGGCAGCAGCAGCTCTTTCAGTCACCAAAGACCTGGGCGGTGGCCATCAGGAGCCCTGCTGGGCCACCACAATGAGCCTACAGAGGGGTTAGGGGAAGGGACACAGGGGTCCTGGGGCTGGGAGCCGCCTCAGTTCCCCTTGATCCTGGCAATGCCTTCAGCAGCAAGGGGAGTGTGGCAGGAATCACTCTGGCCGGAGACAGCACCCAGGGATGGGCTCTCACCCACCCCAGATGGGCACTGGACCCCAGGACCAAGACACCCACAGCAGCTGGAGACACTCACCCAAGCAGGGTGCCTCCCAGGCAGGAAGGGACTCGGGTGCCCCCTCTGCTCAGCTGTAGCTGGATTTGGGGGGGCTGGGGGCAGTGGGAGGCAAGGGGAGGGGAAGCTGCAGGAGGGGCGTGTGGGGACAAGGCACTCACCGGAGGATATGGCCTGGCCCGAGCCCCGTCAGCTCCAAGGGCACACGCTGAGCCCCACGCAGGGGAAGAGTCTTCAACCCAACATCTCCCTGCCCCTCCCTCCGTTGTACAGCACAGCACTTCTGCTTTCCTCTGCCACTTCCTGTGTGCCCTGCGCAGGTGCAGCAGATGCCAAGCCGGTCACCCCGCAGCCCCCTGGCAACCAGCCATGGCCCCGCAGGCCGGGGGGCACCACGGACACCGGGGTGGCAATGGCTCCACTCATGGATGGCTACTTTGTCGTTGTAGCCCAACTCGAGGCCAGGCAGGAGCTGCAGGACAGCGAGTCTGGGATGGAGATGAACCATGGGGACAGGGGCACCTCTCAGCCAGGGGAGCCCAAGGCAGGGGAAGCTGAGGCCCAGGGGAAGCTGCTGGTCTCTGCCTGGCCAGAGGCAGCCGAGGGCACGCGGGGATGGCGCAGAGAGGCCTCTGTTGCTGTGTGGGGAAGACCGTGCTGTCACCACACAGCCCAGCCAGGCTGGGCCCCTGGTGTCCCAGCAGCCGCCACTCCCTGCTGCTGGAGGAGGAAGGAAGCATGGTGCAGGGCTGCAGGGGCCGCGTGTCCCCCTCACCACACCCACTGTCCCTGCAGCACTGCCAGAGCCCAGCCCCCTCCTCCCACCCCGGGGAGCTCAGGCTGCCCAGCCCCTATAGCACCCTGGGACGCAAGGGCACCCACGGAGTCACTGCCCACCCTTAACCCACCACACGGGCCCGGCTGTTGCTGTGCAGATGACAGAGCCAGGAGCAGAACCCATTCCGGGGCACAGTCGAATAGGTGCTGACCTGCTTTCACATAACCAGAGAATGGTTTGGGTGGGAAAGAACCTTTCAAGGTCACCTGGTCCAGCACCCATGCAGTGAGCAGGGCCATCTGCAACACAATCAGGTTGCTCAGAGCCCCGTCCAAACTGATCTTGAATGTTTCCAGGGATGGGACTTCTACCATTGCTCGGAAACCTGTACCAGTGTTTCACAGCCCTCAGTATAAACAATTTCTTTCTTGTATCTTGGTTCAACCTCCTCTCTTTCAGTTTAAAACTGTTGCTCCTTTTCCTCTCACCTCAGGCCCTGCTCAAAAGTCTCTCTGCGTCTTTCTTATTGGCTCCCTTGAAGCACAGAAAGGCCACAACCAGGCCTGCCCAGGGCCTTCCCTTCTCCAGGCTGAACAACCCCAACTCTCTCAGCCTTTCCCCTCAGCAGAGCTGTTCCAGCCCTCAGATCATCTCTGTGGCCTCCTCTGTACTCGCTCCAACAGCTCCGTTTCCTCCCTGAGCTGAGGGCTCCAGAGCTGGATGCGGAGCTCCAGGTGGGTTCTCCCCAGAGCAGAGCAGAGGGGTACAATCCCCTCCCTCACCCTGCTGGCCACGCTGCTGGGGATGCAGCCCAGGAGACGCTCGGCTTTCGGGGCTGCCAGTGCACTTTGCCGGCTCATGTCCAGCTTCTCATCCCCAAGTACCCTGAAGTCCTCAGCAGGGCTGCTCTCCATCCCTTCAGCTCCCAGTCTGTATTAGCAAATACACCAAGGTTTGTGTCCTTGTTGCCTCAGCCCTTCACCAACCCCTGGCACCGAGCTGGCCAAGGGCCTCGGTTTGCCACAGCCTCTGTAACAGGTATTGGCCTCACCACAGATTTATTGCCAGTTCATAGCAAGAAGAAGGGACCAAAAGCAGGAGCTGGTCTCAGCATCACCCACGCTGGCCCTCGGGGCAGCCCCCGTGCCCCGAGCTCTGCAGCCCCTACAGCTTCTTGCCCTTCTTCAGTCTGTTGCGGTGCCACGTGTTGTACTTGCGCAGGCGCCTCCAGTATTCAGTCGAGTCGGGGTCCAACTCCTCCAGCTTCTTGGGGGGCCCAAGGTAGATCTTGAAGAGCCTGGGGGCAAACACAGACAAGGTGATGCTGCCGCAGGGAGAGCAAGGGGACAAGCACAGGCCAGAGTGATGGGAGAGTGTGAGCAGCGGGTGTGCATCCCTTGCCCGCCACATCCACAGAGAAGCCTGTTCTCCTCCCCAGGCTCTCAGGGAAGGTCTCCGGGCTGCAGCAGGGCAGCGAGCCTCCTTCTAGAACACATCTGCGTCCCTCCTGCACTCGTCTGTGCCTCTGGGATGGCACCTCTGCAGGGACCTGCATCCCACGAGGGCCACGCTTCCACGCAGGGCTGGGGAGCAAGGCAGCACCTACCAGTCGGGGTACTCGGAGTCGGGCTTCAGTGCCACCTCCGGGCCCTCCTTGAAGTAGTTGACTCCCATGGCGTAGGTGGTGAGCATGGTGGGGTCCGTGCACACCTCAGGCGTCGGCAGCCCCTCCTTCGGCACGGCCTTGCCCTTGGACTTCAGAGCTGCGGGCACAGGAACGGGGTCAGGGCTGGGGACACGGTGGGGACAGTGGCGCGGGCAGGGGCTCAGCCTGGGCAGGGGATGTACACGCGGCCATCACAGGGGATGTGGACGAGGGATGGGGCAGGGGTACGGGGATGAGGGATGGGGATGAGGGACGGGGACGGAGGACAGAGGGACAAGGATGAGGGATGAGGACAGGGATGAGGGACAAGGACAAAGACGAGGCAGGAGAGCGGGGCCAAGCCCGGGGTCGGTGGCGGGAGGAGCCGGGCCGGGCTCACCGGGTTTCTTGGCGTATCCGCGGGCCGGGCCGGGCAGGGCCGCCCTCACCGCCCGCAGCAGCGCCCGCGCGGCCATGTTCGGCGGCACCGGACGCGGAAGCGGCGGCTCCGCCCCTCGGGGATCCTGGGCGGCCCCGGGAGCGGCGCGGGGGGCGGGGAGAGCGCCCTGGGCAGAGCGGGCCGGGGCGCGGAGCGGGGGATGGAGGCGGTGGCGGGGTCGCAGGGCCGGGACCCCCGCGGTGGGAGCGGTGTCGGGGCTGCGGGGAAGCCCCGGGCGAGCGCGGGGCTGGGGGCGGTGGGGGCTGCGAGCACGGGGTGTGGGGCTGCGGGGCCGGGGTTGGGGACTGCGGGCACGGGGCTGGGGGCTGCGGGCACGGGGTGTGGGGCTGCGGGCACGGGGCCGGGGGCTGCGGGGTCTGCGGGCACGGGGCCGGGGGCTGCCGGGCCGGGGGCTGCGGGCACGGGGCTGGGGGCTGCGGGGGCTGCGGGCACGGGGCTGGGGGCTGCGGGCACGGGGTGTGGGGCTGCGGGCACGGGGTCGGGGGCTGCGGGCACGGGGCCGGGGGCTGCGGGGTCTGCGGGCACGGGGCCGGGGGCTGCAGGGCCGGGGGCTACGGGGCTGGGGGCTGCGGGGGCTGCGGGCACGGGGCCGGGGGCTGCAGGGCCGGGGGCTGCGGGCACGGGGCCGGGGGCTGCAGGCGAGCCCTCGATGGTGCAGGCCCTGCTGTCCCAGCTCCAGATCCTCGACCCCAACCTCAGTGACTGCGCAGCGCCCACAGAGCCGGGCCCCCCGGCCCCTGTCATGGCCAGCGCACAGCCCCCAGACGTGTGCCTGCCCTGCCCCCTGCACGTGGCCACAGGCCGAGGCCTGCAGAGCCCGCGCTGCTGCCCTGTGCCTCGGCCCTGCCATGGGCTGCTCTTCACCGAGGCTGACCGGGAGGCCCTGCTGAGCCTCCTGCACTGCGAGGGCACGCTGCCCGAGCCTGGCAATGAAATGCCCCTCGCCTGCTCTGGCATCCTGGCTGGGGCCGACCTGGAGATGCTGCGGGCTCAGGAGGAACTGGCTGCCAAGGAGCCTGAGGGGCTGGAGAGCCCAGAGAGCTCAGAGAAAGGACCTGCTGCTGCATGGGATGATGGAGAGGGGCTCTGCAAAGCCAACTCGGTCTGTAAGGACAGCCTGGAGGGTTCCCCAGAGCCAGCCTGGGTGTCTGTGCCTCTCTCTCAAGCCCCAGAGGCCGAGCAGCCGTCACAAGGCACTGGCACAGTGAGTGATCGTGCTCAGCAGCCCCAACATACCCCTTGGCTCCGCGCCCTCGCGGGGTTTTGGGTGGTGGCAGAGGGGAGCCAGCGGTGTCTGTTCTTGGGGCCTTGCAGGGCCTCGTGCTGCTGGGATGCCCAGACAAGACTCTCTTGGCTCCTGCTGCCCTGGGTGCTGGGGAGTGCTGGCACAGCTGTTGGATCCATGCATGTCCTGGGCCTCAGGACCCTGCATCCACCCACCTTCAGCCCCAGCACCCTGGATCCACACCCCACCTCAACCCCAAGACCCTGCACCCACCTCCCTTCAGCCTCAAGGCCCTGCTCCCACCCACTCCCTCAGCCCCAGGACCCTGCATCCACTCCCCACTTTCAGCTCCAGGACCCTGCATCCACTCCCCCCATCAGCCCCAGGACCCTGCATCCACTCCCCCCTATCAGCCCCAAGACCCTGCATCCAATCCCCCCTTTCAGCCCCAAGACCCTGCATCCAATCCCCCCTTTCAGCCCCAAGACCCTGCATCCAATCTCCCCTTTCAGCCCCAGGACCCTGCTTCCACTCCCCTCTTTCAGCTCCAGGACCCTGTGCCCACCCCCACCTCAGCCCCAGGATGCTGCACCCACCCCCCTTTAAGCTCCAGGACCCTGCACCCACTCCTCCTTCTGCCCCAGGGACCTGCACTCTCCCTGTACTGGCACTCCAGGAGCATCCTGGCCACGGGGCCCACAGACTGAATCCCTGGGATCCCAACTAAGGCCTCACCTGCTCTCTCCTTGCTTTGCAGAACAAGGAGCCCCCATCCTCCTACCTGGCCTTCAAAGATGGTGAGTTGATTCTATGCTCAAGGAGTAAAAACAGCGAGGAGTTCTGACGAACTGCCTCCCCCTCCTGGATGCAGGGCGGTCAAGGGTCCCAGTCAGGGGGGAGCACCCAGCTCTGCGTTCATGCAGGGTGGAAATGGGGCTGCAGACTCCAGGTGGCTCATTTGATCCCTGCTTGCCCTTTGCTGGGAAGGGATAAAGAGGGATACCAGGGTGTGCCCAGGGGAAGCAGGCCTGGGGGCAGAGTTGGCACCCTGTTGATGGCTGGAGCCCATCTTCCAAGCACTGAGCTTCTTTGCCATGTGTAGGAATGCAGCTAATGGGTAGTAGGAGTTGGTGCCCCTAGTATTCAGAGGTAGGGGATCAACCCCTGCTTAGCCCCTCCCGATGCCTCAGTTCCAGGCCCTTGTGACCCGGAGGATCTGCTGGACGGTGTGATTTTTGGGGCAAAGTACCTGGGCTCCACACAGCTGGTCTCGGAGAGGAATCCCCCAACTCATGTCCGCATGACACAGGCACAGGAGGCGGTGGACAGGATCAAGGTGCAGAGGGACAGGGGGATGTGACTGCTGCCAGCCTGGCCCCTAGTGGGCATGGGGCAGCGCTCAGGACCTGCCAGGGGTGGCCAGGCTGTGGGGCAGGGACCCAGAGGTGTCCTGGCAGCAGCAGTGACCTCTCTGGGATGCTTCATCCTGCAGGCTCCGGAGGGGGAGTCCCAGCCCATGACGGAGGTGGATCTGTTTGTGTCCACACAGAGGATCAAGGTGCTCACGGCTGACACACAGGTGAGTGCTGAATGGGAGCACCCGTGTGGCTTCTGGGCTGCTGAAACCTTCCTGTTTGGCCTTGGGATCACTGCTTTGCACCCACACTGGTGGGGTGCCCAAGGATGGCCCACAGGCGAGGACACACATCCAGGAAGAGACATGTCCATCTGCAGCCATCCCACACAGAGGTTTTGTGTCCCTGGGCTGTCTGCATGAGGCTTCTCACACGAACTGTGCCTTGCAGGAGCTGCTGGGGTCCCAGACCAAGCTCCAGGGAACCTGGGCTTGAAACTTCTGTAGCTCTTTGCATCAGGATTAGTTTCTGCTTTATAGTTAAGAGGGAAGAGCTGTCTCCCTGCTGCACCCAGAGGCATGGCTGCGTCCTTGATTGAAGGAGCATTTTTAGCCTAGCTGTGGTTTCTGCTCAGCGTGTGCCGGGCATTTGAGCTGCATCCTGGCACGGTGGCATTTAAACCCAAACCCTTCCTGCTTGTGGCAGTGCTGGCTGGCTCGCAGGCTGCCCGTGGGCTCCATCAGGCCAGGGAGGGCTGAACGACTCTGCCCTGTCGTCCTTGCCAGGAGGCCATGATGGATCATTCCCTCCAGACCATCTCCTACATCGCAGACATCGGCTCCCTTGTGGTGCTCATGGCGCGCCGGAAGCTGCCTCGGTCTTCAGCGGGGGCGGAAGAGAAGCGGCTCTACAAGATGATCTGCCACGTCTTCCACTCGGCTGATGTGAGGCAACACGCGGGTCCCTCGGGAGGACAGGGTGGTGGTGGGTCCCAGGCCCCGTCCCACTGCAGTGGCCGAGTGCTCTGGGTCTCTGTGCTCAGGGCTCTCAGCGAGCTCAGAGAGAGGGAAGGAGCCCAGCCTGAGCACCTCTGCCACGTGGAGGGGCCCAGCAAGAAAAGGTGGGGAGGACCAGCACTATGAAGGGGCAATTTGAGGAGGGAAGGAGCCAGGATGCCCCGGAGCTCCCAGGGCACAGTGCCTGTGCTGGGCATTGCAGGGCACAGGCAGCCAGTGGCTCCGGTCTGGCCATGAGACTGTTGGCCCTGTGCTACGGGCACAAGTAGCCCCTCTCTTTCCCCAGGCCCAGATCATTGCTCAGGCTATCGGGCAGGCATTCGGTGTGGCCTACCAGCGCTTCCTGGAGGCCAACAGCATCGATCCGAGCGAGCTGAGCCCTCGCCAGTTCAGCCGTGCCCTTGAGGACCAGGAGCAATACAATGCGGAGCTGACCCACTTCTCCCAGCAGGAGAACTGCAAGGAGGTAAGAGCTGCTTTGGAGGGGTGGGGACAGTGTGTTATCTGCTGGCACCTCCATGCCATCCCATCCACAGCTCCCTGAGGAGCTGAGGTGCTCCCTGCAGAACTGGGCCCCATCCCAGCTGGCTGTGAGCCCAGGACCCCCGTTGCTGGCTGAGACGTGTGCTGTGACTCTGGTGACTGTGACCCTTCTGTGTCCCCTGCCAGGTCTGCATCCGGAAGCAGAAGGGGGAGATCCTGGGCATCGCCATTGTGGAGTCAGGCTGGGGCTCCATCCTGCCCACAGTGGTCATTGCCAATCTGATGCATGGGGCCCCAGCGGAGCAGTCGGGCGAGCTGAGCATCGGGGACCGCCTCATGTCCGTCAATGGGACGAGCCTGGTGGGGCTGCCCCTCACCACCTGCCAGAGCATCATCCGGGTGAGCCAGAGCCACACCAGGGGCACCTCCTATTTCATCTTCCACCTCCCAGGCAGGAAGGACTGTAAAGCAAGGACAGTGTGGCCTCAGGCATGGAATGGCACATCTCGGACTGGATTTAAAAGTTCTTCTCCGTGAAATTTGAGAATGGCAGTATCCCTGTGTGTCCTGCAGCTTACCCATTGGAACAGCTCCTGCTGCGAGCACTACAGCTGTGTTACCCCTCTCAACACCAAATAGCTCCCCAAAGTCTGACAAAGCTCCATTCCATCTTCCAGGAGCTGAAGCACCGGACTGAGGTGACGCTGAACATCGTGCACTGTCCCCCAGTCACCACGGCTGTCATCCGACGCCCTGACTCCAAGTACCAGCTGGGCTTCTGTGTTGAGAACGGTGTGGTGAGTGCCCGCGGGACGGGCGTGGAGCCAGGCCAGGTCAGCCGAGGGCTTCAGGCGCCTTTCCAGCAGAAGGACACACGGTTCAGGCTGTGCCCACAGGGACAAGCGCGTGGCTGCAGCGCTCCCTGTGCTTGCCAGGGCTAAGGCTCCACTGGGCTCTGCTGTGCCACAGTAAAAGGCTCTTCAGAGCTCTCCTGCAGCACCAGCAGGACCCGTCTTCCTTGTGTTCCTTAGCTGTTTGCTTTTGGGGTGGTGGTTTCTTCTTGGCTTTCTTGGCGTGACCTTAGTGACATCTGTTGCTTTCTCCAGTGCCTCAGCCACTCCCTGCTCTGGGCTCTACCGTGGCTGCATTGAAAAGGCAGGGAGGAGTGTTTCCAGGGCCAGGGGGAGCTGATGGGGTGGGTGGGCAGTGGAGGGGGTGGCATGGCTGCATCACAGGCTGACCAATGCTCCCAAAGGTACTGGGGTTGCAGTTTTCCCACAGGTACCCAGCTCAGCCCCAGCCTGATGGGAGCACGAGGGTTCCAGGGGTGGGATGGAGGGAGCTGAGCTCTCCATCAGCCAGGAGAACAAAACTGTGCAGGCTGCCCTCGTCCAACATCTCTGCACACCATTCTGGTAGCACCAGTGCAAAGGGACACTCTGCCCTCACCGCGCTGCTGTGAGCTGGAGGAGATGGCACCGATGTCCAGAGCTTCTGCCAGAAGCTCACGCAGCCGAGAGGCTTTGGCGCGGTGGTTGCACCTGGCCCTGCGCTGTGGGCACAGCTCAGCTCTTACCAGCACTCTCTGCCCTCCAGATCTGCAGCCTGATGCGCGGGGGCATCGCCGAGAGAGGCGGCATCCGCGTGGGGCACCGCATCATCGAGATCAACGGGCAGAGCGTGGTGGCAACGCCCCACGAGAAGATCATCCAGCTGCTCACACAGGCAGTCGAGGTGAGCGAGCCCCGTCCTATGCTGCCGCGGGGCAGCTGCACCGCACACGGAGCTGGCTGCGCTCAGAGTTTTGCTCCAGCACCCTGGAGCCTCTTAGCTGATCCGTGTGTCTCTGCCCAGGTCCACATCAAGACCATGCCGGCCTCCACGTACCGCCTGCTGACGGGGCAGGAGCAGCCCATCTTCCTCTGAGCTGCTGATCGTGCCCGGCTGTTGCTGCACGTGCCTGGGGCCACGAGGGCAGGACAGGCTCTGCCTCCTGCTCAGGTGCCTTCATTGGAGCCCTCTGGTCCCCAGCAGGGCCTAATCCTGCACCTCAACATTTTTACTCAGGACACAGTGGGAGACTCTGAGGGCCACATACCCAGCATGAGTGGTGTCAGGGTCTACAGTGACATGGTTTGGGCACCTCCTGCCCCATATTCACCCCTTCCTGCCTCAGTGCCTGTCCCAGGGTCCCTTGCCTTGGCCTGGTGCTGGCAGGAGGAGAGGGGACCTCGTGAAAGGTCACTTAATTCCCTCACCACAGACAGTGCTTTTATACACACCAATGGTGCCTTCCCCCTTGTGGGGATGGTGCTGGGGCAGGGCTCCAGGGCAGCCCAGAGCAGCGCTGACCCTGCACGAGTGCCTGGGTGCACACTGGTACCCCAAGGGAGAACTGGCAGCTCCCAGACTCAGCCTTGAGGGCAGCAGCACCCTTGGCACCCGCTCCTCCTTCCTGGCTTTGCTGGGTGCCTGTGAGGGTGCAAACATGCTCTGTGTTAGCCCTGTTGCACCAAGCTGGGAAATTACTGCTGCCTTTACCTGCTGTTGCCTTAAACTGCTCTGCACGCACAGCTCAGCCCCAGCCCTCTGGGGTGTGGGGTCACAGCCCTCGGGTTGTCCCTGGGTGCAGCAAAAGGGAACGCAGCACTGCCCAGGCCCATGGCCCAGGAAGCTGGAGGTCACGAGCCACAGGGACCAGCCCCTGGGGAGGTGCTTTTCCACAACTGGGGCTCTGGGCCCTGTGGCTGAGCCAGCGTTGACCTGCCTTTGCCTGTGTGCGTGGTTGATGTAAAAATAAAAAGGTTTGAGGAACATGGGAGGCTGTGTTTGAGGAGCCCTGGCTGGGCTGCCCCAGGGGAGGCTCAGCCCTGGGGGGTGCACCCTGAGCTGGCTGTGGTGCCAGATGTTGGCACAACACAAGCCTGATCCTGCACCAATGTCTCTGAGGGCAGGGAGGGTGCCTGGCAGCGAGGTGCTGGGGTCCCAGCAGGACCTCCCCTGCACGCTTCCACGCAGCACACATGGAAAGAGCCCATCCCGATGAAAAGACCCATTTTATTCCAGCAGCAGAAGCTGTGGCCAAAAGGGAGAAGGAGGCACTCTGTGGTGCAGGATTAGGCCCATCCCACACTGCCAGGGCTGACAGTGGCGTGGGGCTGTGGCAGGGCTGGCCCTGGTGGCCAGGGACAGAGGCCAAGGGTACTGCTACACGTCTGTAGCTGGGCCCCACTCATAGCCTTCGTCCTGGTCCGAGTCATCCCTGGCCCATATGAACCTCTTCCTCACCGCATCATGCTCATATTCCCTAGAGGATGAGAAGCCACGGTGATGACTCTGCCACCTGGTCAGGACGAGTGGCAGAGCCGGCAAGATCAGCACCCAGGGTGCCACCAGCTCTTCCCTAGCCCTGTGGTGGCTGCTTCACCTCCCCAGCCCTGGTGCGCAGGGTACCTGATGCTGTCATAGTGCTGGCCCTGCCTCTGCTTCTCGGTCATCTGTGAAAGAGCAGAGATGGGGTCAGAGATGGAGGCAGGATTTGTGCCCCAGCCTGGCACTGGGCTGTGTCCCCCCATGGGGAACCAGAGCTGGGCATGGACGCACAGCTAGACCTGGCAGCAGCCAGAGCTGCCCTCATGCCTGTGCCACAGGGGATAAGAATTTGCCCCCATCACTGGGCCCCCCACACCTGCCCCAGCAGCCCCTCGTACCAGGGAAGGGGACCTACCTGCTTGCTCAGGCCGTGGCTTGGGGACATCTGCACTGGCTCGGAGGAGTGGGCCAGCCCAAGCTGGTCGTAGGCATCCTCCACCTCACCATCGGTGTAGGCACCTGCCTCACCATCCGTGTCATCGTAGTCACTGTTGGCGTGACTGTCGCAGGTCAGGTAGCCCGAGGCTGCAGCACTTGGTGGGTTCAGCAGATCCAGACTTTCCTCCAGTGCCACATCTGCCTGTGGGGTGGGGATGACAGAGCCCTGGGACCCCAGACACGTGGCCCTGTCACCTGCCCAGCTGCAGCCCCAGCAGCCTGAGCCTTTGCCGCAGGGACCCCACACCCTGTACCTGCTCCACTGCCGTCCAGATGGGCTGGTTCTGCTGTGTCCTGATGATGTCTTTGATCATCTCGTACCAGGTGTTGCTGCTGCCGCTGAGGCTGATGGTGGCAGTGAAGAGGTGGCTGCAGTACTTCTTCATCTTGCTGGCCTGGGCATAGAGGCGCCGGGAGCTCTTCCTGGAGTCGGGCGCCAGCCACTGTCGCATGGCCTTGATGCCCTGCCGGCTCTCGGGCTCACAGAACACCACCACCGGGTAGTACTGCACATAGTTGAGGCGCTCCACAGCCGAGGGCGTGATGTCCAGCAAGGCATGCTTGTTCTGGGGCAGAGCATGGCCATCAGCCCTACCGGGGACAGGGATGGAGGCTGGGGGTTCCCCCCACACCCTGGTCCCCCTGACTCCAAGGACACAGGAAAGAGCTCTCACCTTTTCTGCAATCTGCCGCACCGAGTCCAGCTTGATGACCTTGGATGATGCTCCATCTCGAGGCACGCTTGCTGCAGGACACATGGACGTGGCATGAGAGGGGCTGGGGGAGATGTGGCATCTCCGGCAGCCCAGGCGGGCCTGACTGTGCCCAGTCCCAGGGCTGCATCCCCCATGGCAGGGGCACAGCTGGGGCCAGTCTGCTACCATGATGCATGAGGAGAGGGTGAAGGAGTCCAGGGGTGCCACGGAGAGGTGGCAATGCAGGAGGACTATAATAGAGCCGCAGGTCCTGGCCACTGAGGGTCCACCTGCTAGATACAACTTACTCCTAGCACAGGGGCACTTACGGGCAATCTCAAACAGCTCAGGCAGCTCCGTGCTCAGTTTCTGCATGGCAATGTCTGCGATGGGGCCCAGGATCACCACTGGTCGCTTGAAGCTGGCTGTGGGGAGCAGACAGCCTGGCTCAGGGAGGTGAGGGCAGATCTTGCAGCACCCAGGCTTCCAGCCCCACTCCTCAAGCTGCCTGTGGGCCTGGGACTCACCCTGCTCCTCCCCGCAGAGCAGAGCCCGCTTGCACCCACAGTGGGGCAGCCCTGGAGCCAACACCCCCCTGGTAGGGCTGGGCGATGAGGACAGCCCTGGTGCCCACCTTCCTTCAGGACCACTCTCTCATATGGGGGGTAGTGGCCCTGCTTTGTGAGGGCAGACAGGTCCTCCCGACTCTTCCGCAGCATCTTCTTGGCTCCCCGCAGGCCCCGCAGCTTCCAAAACTCAGCCCGTGCACCAGAGGGGTTGGCAGCAGACGTGGATTTCAGTACCGACTCCAGGCTGGCAATCTGCTCGGCCCTGGGAGGGGAAAGGGCTCAGGACCTGGAGTTTTATCTCTCTGGGATCTGAGAAGTGGGGCAGAAGCAGCTGGTGTCCCTGTTTGTGGCACAGCCAGATGAGGCTGTGGTAGCCTCTTCCTTATGGGACCTTGGACAATCAGAGCACCAACTGCCCCAACACCGCACAGGAAGGATTTCACCAGCTCACGCTTCCCCCCCACTGCTCCACCAGTCCTTGCCCTGCCTCTCACTGGGCCCGTCACTTGTGTCCCTGTCTCACTGGAGAGGCATCCCCCAGCTCTGCTCATCTTGAGGCTGTTCCTGGCGCCATCCCTACCTGCGCTGGTTGGGGATGATGCCCTTGTCCTGCTCCTGCAGGTCCCTGCCCATGCGCACAGCCAGCCAGTTCCCCAGCCTGCCCCGGTACATGGTGTCCAGCACGTGGAACACATTCCCACGGACGAAGCTGAGCCCTGATGGTGTGTCCTTCTCAAAGTCAAAGTGTGTCCGGATGTAGAATGAGTCACCCATGTTGGAAGAGATCATCTTCCTGTAAACTGGAGCCAAGGGTGAGAGAGAACATTAGGGGAAGAGGTAGCTGAGGGGGAAGGTGTTCCAGTGAGCAGGGAAGGAGCTGGGCTGCCCAGGAGCCTCCACAGTAGCTCTTGCTGCTAAGGAGGTCGTTGGCGACACCTTTCCTCCCATAGCTCTCTCAGGCATGCTGGGAACAGCAGGACCTGACCCCTCAGCACACTTAGGCCACTCCAGGCTGAGCCATGGTGCCAGAAAGCCCCTGTGCTCCTGGATGCTGAGGCACAAATGGGGCCAGGATGGTCTGGTCCCCTCCCATCACCTCTCTGGAGGCAGAGGAGAGGGTTATGAGGAAGAAGGACCACCCTGATGGGGCAAGGAATGGCCACGACAAGTCCAGAGGCTCTGATGGAGAGGCACAGGCCCAGGATGAGTCCAGTCATAACTCACGGTCCTGCTTGCTCTGGATCCACAGCGTGATGTCCTCGCCTGCTGGCAGGCTCATAAGATACTCCACAGCCTCCTCACGGGTCAGGTTCTGGAAACTGGTGGCATTCACCTGCCACGGAAAAACACGTCAGCACAGCCCTGCCAGCAGGATGGAGGGGGCAGGTACCCACAGGGGTCCCAGAGATGGCAGACAGGGTGGGAGAGGCAACTGATCCTTGTCACCCAGGTGCCCATCACAGCACCTAGGAGCCCTGCGGGGACTCTGGGACAGTGGGGGTGCTGCCTGGAGCCCACCAGGAGTCAGCATGATACCAGAGACAGATATGTCCCCTCATGTAGCACCCACAGAGCCAGCCCAACGGGTACAGGCCATGGGCACCAGCACTGACCCAAAACAATACCCAGCAGGAGAAAACCAAGCCCCAGGGGGGTATCAGACCCAAGAGGGATGGGGCCAGTCCATGTGCAGAAGCATTCGGAGAAGCCCTCAGCTCCAGGTACCTGCAGGATCTGGTCCCCCTCCCGGATGCCCTGGCTGTCGGCTGGGCTCCCCTCCTGCACACTCGACACAAAGATGCCCACGTTGTTCCCTCCGGCCAGCCGCAGCCCCACGTTCTTGCCCTTCACAAAGCACACGACCCTGGAGTCGGCACTGTACCTGTCAGGGGGAAGCCACTGTCAGCCCAACAGTGATGTGCTGGGGACGGTCAGACCCAGCTTGGGCTGTCGGAGACGTCACAGTGACAGCTTCCCCTGTCCCAGACCTGTGACCCCAATCCTGTGCTGGAGCAGCTCCCCATCTCCCTCAGCCCTTCCCACCGCCTCTCGCAGACGTACCCGTCCTTGCAGGCAGGTTGGGCACTGGGGCTGGTGTGGAGGCTGTGGCAACCATCCCCCTCCATGGCTTCCAGAAGGTCTGCAGGGAAGCAGGGCTGGTCCAGGAGGCGGCAGTGGCCGGGGCAGCCAAGGCACAGCGAGATGTGGCACGGCTTTGCCAGGGGCGTTGGACAGTGCAGACACACAGGAGCCTGGAGGCCACCCAGCTCCCCTGGCCTGGTACGAGCTCACTCACCAGGGCCCCGAGCATCGTCCAACGTCGTGTCGGCTGCAAGGTCCCTGTTTGATCGTCTTCTCTCCCTGGAACAAAGTTGGGGCAGGATTTAGGCAGGTGCTGGACGGGCACGGGCAGGCAGTGCCAAGTGCACAGCAGGGACAGCCGGGCAAAGCCGGGACTAAACGGCAGAACCACCTCCTGGATGAGGTGGCCACAGGATGCAGGAGAACCAGCCCCTCCAGACAGGAGAGAACACAGAAGGATCTGAGAGGAGAAGAAGGGCTTGTGAGGACATAGCAGGGCTTACAGTGGTGAATTCATCCTGGCAGCAGCTGGAGGCCGTGGGGAGGTCTCAGGGGAGGGTGGATGAGAGAGTTCAGAGTCGATGTCAGAGATATCTGCAGCAACAGAAGGGAATATGCACTAGTGAGTCCCTATGCTGTGTACTTGGCTCCCAGCCCCCTCACTGCATCCCCTCACCTTCCATCTGGGAGCTGTCGCTCTGGCCATCTTCTGTGTCGGAGATGCTGACCAGGAACTGCCGGTGGTCCCGGAGGACAAGCAAGGTCAGGGTCCCCTCCGTCTTCTCAATGAGCTGCTGGGTGTCAGCCAGGGACATGTCCTCGCTGGCCACCCCGTTGATCTGGAGTGGGCACAGTGGGAGGCCTGAGGGCGCTCAGACCTGGGGAAGCCACCCCCGGGGAAGCCGTCCCCGGGAAAGCCCCACTCAAAGTGGGGCTCCTCGGGGATGCGCACACGCAGCAGGGGACCACACACCACAGGGACAGTAGGGCAGACACCATCCCACTGTGGCTGTGGGACAAGCCACCTGCCCTGGCTGAAGGCCTCCGGGCTGCCTCCACCAGCCAGCCTCTGCATCATGGGGAGCTGGTGCCTGAGAGCCCACAGGGCTCACCAGTGATACCTGGGGAGCCAGGGCAGGGCACAGGCACCAGACAGAGCTGCCTCCATCCAAGCTGCCATTCTCTGCAGGGAGCGAGAGAAGCAGCTCTTGGCTTGTCCCCTCTGGTCACACTAGCCATGGAAGAGCCACCCAAAGAGGGGGAGATGAGATCCCCATCAAGTGCTGTGCGCCCATGGGCCCCCGGTACCTTCAGGATGAGGTCTCCTTCCTGCAAGGAGCTGCCCTTCGCTGCCAGCCCATTCTCCACTATGTGCTTGATGAAGAGCTGACTTCCCAGCTTCAGGCCGTACTCTGCACCAGAGAAAGCCCTTGGCACTGCCAGAGCCAGGCAGAAACAGGACTCCCTCAAGGTCCCACCTCACTGCCAACCCACAAGCCTTCCCCAGCTCTCCTTGGGGCACAGGCAAGCCCCAAAGCTGAGCTCTGCAACCCTGGGCTGAGGCCAGGTCGGTTTGGCATGCACAGCATGGCATTCATTGCACCCTCACCGCATGCCACATCCTGGCACCAACCCTGCCATCGCCTCCTTCCTAGCAGGGCGCATATCCACAGATCAGGTGACAAGAACAGGGAAAGTGGGAGCAGGAGTTCCTCACCTTCATTCTGCTTCTGCTTCACCAGGACCGATGTAATGGGCTTCATTGGCACATCCTGGCGTGGCAACCGCTTGAAGCCCGACACAAGGGCCTAGCCCGTTGGTGTCGTTTTTGTGCCGAAAGCCATTGGCAGAGCGATGCCGGCTGTAACCTCTCTGATCGGAGCTGCCAGGGCTCTGCCTCCAGTGGCTGCTGTCCTGGCTTCGCCTCCGGCTCCGGGACACCGGCTTGTGGTGGCGGCGGTCATCGCGCTGGTGACCAGAGCTCCTCTCACTGGACGAGTCCCCATCGTAGCCCGGGCTGTGGTCCAGGTCCTCCCGGGAGCAGGCCGGGCTGGATCCACACCGTGTGACCCATACTCCTCGTCAGAGTCGTAGCGCTGGGGTGCGGAGGGGGACGCGGGGCTGCTCTTGCTCACAGGGAGGTGGACTGTCTTCTGTCTTTTCAGTGTCCTGCAGGGGGAAAATGAGAAGGAGAGGATTTTAGGTGCGCCATCTCTGCCAGGAGATGTTTCTACAGCACCCAATGGGGAACCCCGGGGTGTGTGGGGCAGAGGAGCCGGGATGGGGACAGGCACGGTGCAGTCCCATGCACGACGCCGGCCCCCATCCAACCACAGGGCACACTCACAATGTTGCAACCTTGCCACAGGTTTTAAGTGTCTGGATGGCAAAGGATGACAACACATTCTCCATGGAAAGGCCGTTCACCATCACAATGTGATCCTTCCTCCTGGGAGGGAAAAGGCAGCTGTGGCTCTGCCCCAGGCACAACCCCAGCCAGTGACCTGGCAGGGTGCTGAGGGCAGCGTTGCCCCAGGGGGACCCATCCCAGCCAGACAGGGTGGCACCACTCTTGGTCCTGTCCCAGCAGGAGCAATTTGCTGCCAGCAATTTGCTGGCAGCAAGCACCCCTCACGTCCACATGTCCCCCCACACTCACTGGAGCTGTCCCACCGCTGGACCCCCAGACACCACATCCGAAACGACCACAGCTGTGTCCCCGGTCACCTTGTTGGGACGGTCCCCGGCCTCCAGAGACAGCGAAGCCAAAGCCCCGCTGAGGGTCCTAGCAAGGACAGACAGAGAGGGGTCAGGCAGAGACGGCCCCACAGAACCTGTCCCATCCCACGGCCACCCCAGGCCTCACTCACCTTGCTCAGAGTCACTGTGTGCTGCTCCCATATCACCATCTCCTCCATGGTGGCCACCAGCCAGCGCAAGCGAGGGAGGGCGACTGCTGCAGCCGACCTGCGCGGCAGCCGCTGCCCAGCGGCCGAGGGCACAGGACGGCTCGGCTCTCTTCGCAGCTGCTGGCCCCTTCCTCAATCCCACTTTGGCTGCAATGAAAAGCAAGAAGCAAAGCTGAGCCACAGGTACCGGGGGGGGGGGGGGGGACGGGGGACTGCGAAGGTGCAGTGGACAGCGCTCTGCCAAGGGCACCAGGACCTGCAGCTATGTCACAGCATCACAGAATGAGCTGAGTTGGAAGGGACCCACAAGGACTGTTGAGTCCAACTCCTATCCCTGCACAGAACAATCCCAACATCCATGCCATGTGTCTGAGTGTATTGTCTAAATGTCTCTGGAATATTGCCAGGGTAAGACTCCAGCTAACCCTACGTGGGAGCTGGCTCCGAAACACAGGGTTGCCTCCCTGCAGCATGAGATCCCCTCTCGGGAGGTCTGTCTCCATCCCCTTGGACGTGTGTCCACAGAAGGGGAGGTTTTACGCCAGCCAAGCAGGTCAGGACTCATCTCAACAGCTGGGCCTACCTGCCCACACAGTCCTCATGGTTCTGCTCTGCTCTCTCCTCCAGGGAGCTGGCAGACTCAGGGAGCTGCTCTGGACGGTGATGCAGTGCCCTCCCACCTGGCTCCAGAACAAGGGCACAGCTCACAGCTCTGCCAGCCACTTCAGGAGCACTGGCTTCACCCTTTGGTTTCCCTGAGTTTTCCTCAAATCCAACATTTTCCACCCAAGACAAACAAGCCTGACTGACAGGGGAATGTCCTATCTGAGCTGAAACACCTGGGATGGACCTGAGGACCCCCTCCACCAGCTCCTGGCTTCCTAGAGAAACCATTGATGTGAACATAGAGAGATTCAGGATCCCTGTATGGGGTGGTGGACAGAGGGCCCTGAGCCTCCCGTGACTTCCCATGGGGTGGGACAGGAAGGAGCCGGGTTTATCCGTGCCATTGCACATGCCAAGGAAACACTGGTGAGAGCATCAAGTGATTCTCCAGGGCAATGGGGATGGGAGAGCCCACAGCCTAGTGCACTACCACCACCACTGCCAGGTCCCACCCTTCTGACTGGCACAGGGACAGACCCACACCCATCGCCTGCACTCGCCAGCTCTGAGCCCATGGCCAGAGGGAGGAGAAACACCTCCTGCCCAGTCAGGCTGTTCCCAGCTGGCATGTCCAGGGGCATGAGCCAGGGCTGCCAGTGCCATTCTGCCCCCACCCACGGCACAGCCATGGCACAGTCATGGCACAGCCCATCACAGGCACCATGGCCAGGTCAACACTGCCAGCTCAGGTGCCCTTGTCTGGCCAGCAGCTTGGCTGGTGGAGATGTCCCCAGTGCTGACTGGCCGACAGCATGGGTACCACCCCTGGCACTGATTGACCAAGGCCTCTGCCATGGCAGATCTCCCATGGCTTTACCATAGCAGATTTCCTAGGGTTCTGATTGGTCAAGGGCTCTGCCGTGGCAGATCTCCCAGGGCCCTGATTGGCCAAGGGATCTGCCGCGGCAGCAGCCCCTGGTCCTGGCCACACTGGCCCTGATGCCCAAGCCCTCTGCCCCATGGCACCTGAGGCTTCGGGATGGCCAGGCTGGGCCGGCTCCCCAGCGCAGCTCGGCCACCCTTGAGCCCCGCCGGGGCTCCCCTGTGGCAGCACCATGGGAAGCTGGAAACCTCCACGGCCCCTTTGGGATCAGCTACACGGCAGCTTCAGCAGGACCAGGGGCACCAGGGCTGCCCTGGGCAGAGATCCCATGGGGAAGCTGGGGTTGGCGGTGGGCAGCCAGGCCTGGGGCAAGCGTGGTGGCTCGGCCCCACTGCAGGGCCTTTCCGTGGCAGCCCCCAGCCAGGGCTGCATCGAAGCAGCCAGTTGGGCCCCCGAAACTAGACTGGGCTCACGGCAGCCCCGGGGGAGGGACAGTGTAATCATTCACCCAGGCCTCTGATACAGCCCCAGGCGGGGCAGGCTGCTCCCCAGTGAGCACAGAGGGCAGAGTCCATCTTTCCACTCTCTGTCATGAGCCACCGAAACCAGTCTGAGTGCCCGCTCGCCACCCGCTGGTGCTCAACACACAGGGACATTGGGTGCCCAGGGGCGGAGCAGAGCCCCGGTGTGGTGACACCTGCAGTCCCTGTTCTGGTGCTTGTGAGACCGCCACCAAACAGGACACCCCAGCACAGCAAAGGTGGCTTCCTGCTGGATCAGTGAGCTGAACTGGTAGCTCCCATCTCAGCCATGTCACCAGTGTCACCTGGTCAGTACTTACAGCCTCCCTGGACACCCATGGGTGACGCAGTGTGAGACACTGGCCCAAGGGAGCCCCCTTCTCTCCAGGGGCACAGCTGATGCGCTGTGCCCAAGCTGACCCTGCTGCTACCCAACACAGCCCCTCACTGTCCCCAGCAGCTCCCACTGCTGTCCCATCACCAGGACACCAAAAATCGGCCATGCACCTGCGTCCCGCTGCTGCCCGTGGCTCTCCGTGGGCTGGGGCGGGGGGACGGTGTGTGGACAGCTGCAGCTCTGGTCTCACTAGTCAGTGCAGGCAGCACCTGAGCTGCCACCAAGTCCCAATTCTGTCCCCCATTTCCTCCCGAGGACCTGGCGCAGGGCCTGCCCCAAGCCAAAGGCCGGGGCTGGCAGGCAGAGGAGCCGGCTCAGCCGGTTTCTGACAGAAACCAGCCCGCACCCGCAATGGCCCCGCAGGGAAAGGCAGTTCTGGGCTGAGCTGACCACGGCCTAGCCCAATGCACCCAGCACTGGTCACCAGCAGCACTGGGAGCCCACCCCCCCGCCCACGCACCGTGGTCAGCATCTCCCAGGGGTTTTAATGCCAAACAAAGCCTGGGCTGTGCCAGGGCAGCTCATCCCACTGCAAGGTCCCTGATTCGGGGCTGTGCCTGGCCCCAAGTGACACCACCAGCAATGCCCATCATTAGAACCGCAATAGGTTGGGGAGGTTATTTATCAAAGGTCACTGCACTCTGCCCACCCCAGCCTTGCCCCAGAGCCACCCCCACCACCCACAACCTGTTTCCCAACCCCACCATCAATGGGGGGTCTTCAATCTGAGACCCCAAAGCCTTCCCAGGGTCAGCAGGGTCCCTGCTCTCAGCCAGTGCTGCAGAACTGTTCATCCCTTGCCTGGTCCTTGCTGTGCAGGACCAGAGTCCCGGCTACCCCCAGAAGCTTCTCTAACCCAATCCCACCCACATCTCCATGGGCTGATACCGAACCCCCCCCAGCCCCCCCACCCCCCTCCCAGCTCTGGGAAAAGAGTCTCTGGAAGGACTGACCCAGCGAAGGTGTAAATCACCAGGATGGAGGCACTTCCTCCAGCCCTTGGGGCGCAGGGCTGAGACGGAAGGTCCCAGGATCCCCCCCTCTGTTGTATCTCCCTGTCACTGGAGCAGCACTTCAGGAGGGTCATCAGGTCCTGGAGCCACCCAGGAAGAGACAAAGCATGGCTTGGGTGGGTCCCTGTCCCCAGCCTCAAAGTGGGGCCGGCAGACCCCGGGGTACAGGGTCAGGCACTCACCGAGCCTCCTCGTATCTGACCAGGAAGGAGCTGAGCTCCCGTGCTGGTGGCAGCGGTGTCACTCCAGGGTGCCTTGCGTAACCCTTTGTGTGCCAGACGCTGCCTGCAGGTGGGAAAGAGAAGGGAGGGGGTTCTGGAGCAGCTCCTCAGCACAGCAGAAGTGTCAGAAGGCTGTCCCTGCTGCTCTCCACAGTGCTGCTAGCTCGGCCATGTCCGACCGCCCCCCACCCATCCCTGCATGGGATTCGGGAGGGAGAGTGTCTGCAGAGGGGTCCCCCCAGCCCAGCCCTCTCCAAGGTGACGATGGGGCTCTGTCCCTGACCCCAAACCCTTCCAGCAGCCCTGCTGGGGAGTCCCTGGGGGCACCAAAGGGTTCCCAGTGCCCTAGGAGGGGGCAGGGATAGTGTCCAGCCTGGGACTCCCGGTCCTGAGAGGACTATGGGGGAAGAGGTGACCCTGCTGGTGGCTGCCGTCCCCTTCCCCCGCTTCCTCTCTGCTCTTCCCCCACCTGGGGCCCGACCCCACGCCGTTCCTCCTCCCGCGGGATCGCTTTCTTGGAATGACAGAAAGCAGCTCCACGCCTCGGTTCTTCGTCCAGGCTGCCGCTTCCCACCGAGGCCGGTACCGACGCGGCAGGATGTCCCAGCCCCGCGGGGCGGCGAGGGGGGACCAGCTCCTCCGGAATCCCCCAGCCAGCAGTCGCCACCCCGGAGCCGGAGCCATGGGGCCGTCGTTTTCCCCCCGGTCCTCCGATCGGCGTCAAGCGGCTCCGTCCTGCCGAAGCCCCCACCAGCCACGAGCGGAGCACGGGCAGGTGCTCAGGCTCGACCGCATCCTCCCCGCCATGTCATGGCCACCGGTTGCCCTCCCGCCCAGGCCGGGATCCCCTCGGGCGAGGGGCGGCCCCGCCGCCCAGCAGCCTCATTGGGGTCACCGGTCCGGGCTGGTTTGGCGGCTGGGGCTCCCCCGGCCCCCCTCGTCCCCCGGGCCAGGGCTTGGGACTGGCACGGCGAAACCGGTGTGGCCGGCCTGGGCTGACCCACACCCCGGGGCCTCCACAGCGCCAAGGGCCCGGAGGGGCCGAAGCGGGAGGGGCAGGGGCCGGCCCGGGGCGATGGACGACGGTGACCCGGCCCCAGGGGCTCCCGGAGGGAGCGGCCCGGCGACATTGGCGGCTCCT